>APFE030718916.1:343814-372226 GCA_000404065.3 Pinus taeda | reverse complement strand
GTTATATTTGAGTTGTAATTAGTTAACTCAGTTTATTGAGTTAAGTCCAGTTAAATTAGTTCCAAACTATTTGAGGAACTAATAGTGAGTTAATAGTCAGTTGATGCATTAATGCACTCAAGTAGTGCTACTCCACTTAACTGAAGATTCCCTCATTAGAAACTCATGCATGTCTATTATGAGAAAGACCCAGTTGAGATTAATGTTCAAGGACAATGTAATATTAGTTGCATGTGTTTTCTCATGGAGAAAACTCATGCATGCAGTCAAGGATTCATCCTTGAGGATTGCATAGTTTTGAAGGCTAGTTTTCCACTTGGTAATAGGCTAATCATCCACAAGAAACAACGCAAGGAAATAAGAGCTTGGAGGGCAGAGAGGAAGGCTAGAGAGAAGCCAAGATTGCCTATGAGCATCTGTGAGGATTGTACTGAGAGTCGGCTAGTTGTGAGAGCTAAGACTTTGTATAATTCCTATGTATTTCCACCATGTATGATAATACAATAGTGTGGGGTTTTTATCGGAGACTTTCCCAAAAGTATTTTCATGTGTATTGTGCCATTAATTCTTCTTCTTTTGGTTATATTTTTTAGCTCGATATTTAATCTTCCGCAAATTGATAGTAGAAGTAGGTTATAGTATTCTGCTTTGATTTCTATTGCATTATCGGGTTAACCTATCATAGATTTTCTACATGGTATCAGAGTTTTGAATAGTATACTGAGAAGAGAATTCAAAGTTTGAAGTTCAGGGTTGCAGGTACAAATCAAATTCATATCATACTTCAAGGTTGGCCAAAGGCATCCTATGGCTTGAGACTTGAGTATGCCTTGGAAGGTAGCTCGAATTACATATCATGGAAAGATAGAATGGAGGTTGTATTAGAAGACAATGGCTTGAAGAAATTCATTGATCAAGAAATCCAAAGGCCAGCTTCAACTCATGCACAAGAGTTGGCTGAGTGGAAGAAGTGTGTGGTGAAGGTGATAAAGATCATCCTTGAGGGAGTTCAAGACCATATTGTCTCGAGTCTTCATGGGAAGGATACTCCATTTTCAATGTGGAAGACATTAAAGGATCTCTACCAAAATAGTAGCGACCAGAGGAAATTGGCACTCAAGGATAACCTTCAAAGAATCAAGATGGAGAAGGGTGATATTATTTCCACATATGTGAACAAGCTCACCACCTGCAGAGATGAGCTTGGCAGTGTGGGAATATCTACTGCCGATGATGATATGGTGAGCCTCACTCTCTTTGGCCTTCCAAAGCGTTGGAATAGCTACCAGGACTCTGTGAATGGGAGGGAGAAACTACCAGATTGGGAACGACTGTGATCGGATCTTATGTAGGAGGATATTAGGAGGAGCACATGAGATGGTTCTTCATCCAAGAATGATGATGAAGAAAATCTGGCCTTAACAAGTAAGGCAAGGAAAGGGAAGGGGAAGGCTTCCCATTTCAAATCGAATTCTTCTCATGGAGGGAAGAAGGGTGACATGTCTAAAGTAATATGCTTTAATTGTCACAAGATGGGACATTATGCGACTAATTTCCCAACGAAGAAGTCCACGAAGAGATCATCGGAAGGATCAAAAGGTGAGGCATTAGCCTCTTAGTTTGAAATGGACTTTACCCTCATCGTATGCATGGTGTCAATGATGATGGGTTGTGTTTGGTATCTTAACAGTGGAGCCTCATTCCAAATGACCGATGATAAAAATTTATTCAGTGCCTTGGAGGAGAAAGACCTCAAGATGCGCATAGAGATGGGTGATGACGAAAGGTATAGTGTTTGAGGAGTGGGCACGGTTGCTTTTTAGAGGGAGCATGGAGCTCCCCTCACCCTGACAGATGTGATGTATGTGCCTGGACTGAAGAAGAACTTGGTATCAATTGCGATGTTGGAGGACAAAGGATATGATGTTGTCTTCAGTAAAGGAAAGACATTCCTAATACACATAGCCACAGGTCAAACCAAGAGGATAGAGATTTGGGTGAAGAATCTATATAGACTAGAGGTAGATGATTGTGCAACATTGAGTACGAAAGAAGAATTGGTGCAAAGCCAAGACATTGGCGAGTTGTGGCACAGGATGTTGGGCCATTTACATCATGGGGCTTTGAAGATAATGTAGCAGATATATACAGGAGTTCCCAAAGGTAAACTTGAGCAAGTTGACACATGCAAAGTTTGTACCTTGGCAAAGTACACCAAATCTTCCTTTCATGATCGAGATAGTTGAGTAGAGGCTATCTTAGAGTGAGTTCATACTGATTTGTGTGGACCATTCTTGATGGCATCCATAAAGAAGCAAAGGTATTATGTGATTTTCATTGATGACTATTCTTGTAAATGCTGGATTTATTTCATGCAGAAGAAGGACCAAACTTTCACAAAGTTTTGTGAGTTCAAATATTTGGTCGAGAAAGAGTCAGGGAAGAAGATCAAGGCCTTGAGAAGTGACAACAGTGAATAACATGTCTACCAAGAGTTTAAGGACTTCTGTGTAGTGGAAGGAATTAAATAAGAGTTGACGTCACCTCATAACCCACAATAGAATGGGGTGGCCTAGAGGAAGAATAGAACTATTGTAGGGGCAGCATAGGCAATCCTGCATGACCAAGGCATACCACTTCACTTGTGGGATGACGCATGCAACAGAGTGGTCTATTTGCAGAATAGAAGCCCACATTGCATACTTGGGATGAAGACACACGAGGAAGCTTTCTTTGGTAAGACCAGATGTGGGTCACTTTAGGATCTTTGGCTCATCAGTATATTGACATGTGACAAAGGATGCACGGAAGAAGCTTGAGCCGATAGTAGAGTTGGCGATATTTATGGGGTACACTGATACACCTCACAACTTTTGGGTGTACTTGCCTACCAGTCGAAGGATAGTGGTTCGTAGAGATCTCAAGTTTGATGAGCAGAAGACCATGTGAGTTTCCCTTGAGAGGGAGCTCCAACTATAGGCCGTGGAGGAACTATTGGTTCCTAAGGAGGAGGAGCCTTAGACTGATGCGGAGCAGCCGCATGTAAAGGTTCCAAGAGTGGAGACGTCCACTCAAGCAAAGTCTTCCAGAGATGGACATAAGCGCATAAGAGAAGATGACAGATTGTTGGAGGATGCGAGAGAGAATGTGGGAGCACCATCTTCTCAGTGCAGATAGAGGAGATCACCTGAGAGGTACATTGGATACATGGCCCTTACTGGGGAATGTGTTGATACTGAGCCATCTTCCTTTGAGGAAGCAATGTAGCAGCTGATTTGGGTTGATGCTATGGCGGAGGAGTATGACTCCATAGTTCGTAAAAATGTTTGGGACGTGGTTCCGAGACCGGAGAACAGGACAGTTGTGAGTTCCCATTGGCTTTACAAGGTAAAGCAAGCTGCTGATGGTAGTGTGGAGAAGCATAAGGCAAGATTTGTTGCCCGTGGATTTTCACGGTTGAGGGGATTGACTATGACGAGAATCTTGCTCCTGCCGCAAGGTACTCACCTATCAGATCTATGTTGCTGCAATATATTTTGACAGAGGAGTAAGATGCTGACATTTTGACAAAAGCATTGTCAAAGTGTAAATTTGAGTTCTATAGAGATAGGATCGAGGTGGAAAATATTCCATTTCTTGTTGAGAGGGAGCGTTGAAATATGGCAACAAGAATATTCCAATTTAATTTGTCCTTGAGTTAAATTGTGAATTAAAATCAAATTTCGTCTTAACAGCTACTTGGAAATAATTAATTAATTTATTTTAAATTAATTAGTTGGATAAATTCAAGTTAGAAGTCTTTCTGAAGTCATGCAAGAGTTATCCCTTAAATTAAGGACATAAGACTGAGTTATATTTGAGTTGTAATTAGTTAACTCAGTTTACTGAGTCAAGTCTAGTTAAATTAGTTCCAAACTATTTTAGGAACTAATAGTGAGTTAACAGTCAGTTGATGCATTAATGCACTCAAGTAGTGCTACTCCAGTTAATTGAAGATTCCCTCATCAGAAACTCATGCATGTATATTATGAGAAAGACGCATTTGAGATTAATGTTCAAGGACAATGTACTATTAGTTGCATGTGTTTTCTCATGGAGAAAACTCATGCATGTAGTCAAGGATTCATCCTTGAGGATTGTGCAGTTTTGAAGGCTGGTTTTTCACTTGGTAACAAGCTAATCATCCACAAGGAACAACGCAATGAAATATGAGCTTGGAGGCTAGAGAGGAAGGCTGGAGAGAAGCCAAGATTTCCTATGAGCATCTGTGAGGATTGTACTGAGAGCTGGCTAGCTGTGAGAGCTAAGGCTTTATATAATTACTATGTATTTCCACCATGTATGATAATACAATAGTGTGGGGTTTTTATCTGAGACTTTCCCGAAAGTATTTTCATGTGTATTATGCCATTGATTCTTCTTCTTCTGGTTATATTGTTAAGCTCGATCTTTAAGCTTCCGCAAATTGATTGTAGAAGTAGGTTATAATATTCTGCATTGATTTATATTGCATTATCGGGTTAACCTATCACAGATTTTCTACATTAGTGCTTATCACATTAGAGGGTTTACCCTAGATACCTCAACCCAATTTCCTTATGAGGAAATATAATGAAAAGATATTGAAAATTAAGGGCTAATATTCCCAATGATTATAACCATTGGACCTCTAATACAACATCAATACCACCCATTTGGTTTACAATCATGGTACTATCCAATAAATACCCCCCCATATTTAGCTTAGTGTGAAAATTCCTTGATTACAATTACTGGAAATTTATCTCCTAACTATTTAGCAATTTATTTGTTATTACGACAAATATCGATAAAATCACAATTGCAATCTTCACCAAAAATAAAATATGTTGTAGAAAATAAATTGAAAGCTGAGAAAATAATGCACACACATAAAAACAAACATGATAATTTTTGGACTAAAGTCCATCGAAAAAACTTGAAGGGAAAAATGATGCAGCAAATGAGGGTTTATTTTATTATTATGCAGTAGTAAAAATATGAGTACAATATTTGGATACCAAACTAGCAATCCTCTTACAAATAATCTGGCCAAAATAATTAGTAGAAAAATTCTCCCACTGTAAAATAAGTCAACTTCCCTCTCGCCTTCTCGCACTGCCTATTTAGTTGCTTGGATTGCTAGCCTGGGAAAGTTGTGAAACCCCTTAATAAAAATCAAACTGGGCCACCTAGCCTCTTCCTACCATTGCATTTTCTTTCTCTGATATCTGGATGATCTTTCTAGCCTCCGACAATAGAAACAAACTCTTCCTGACAATTCGTTCAAATGGACTGGCTAACTCATACAACTTGGACGACTTTCTCTGCAAATGATTTTTGCCTCCCTTTTCTTGCCTCTTCGACACTAGAAAAATGCTTAGAAACTCCTCGATAATTCTCTCTGCTTCTCCCTCTCTCTGATGCTTTACCTCTTGCTCGAAATATTCCCTTGCTGAATTGTTGTGCACTGTTTAGCTTCATTTGCCTTGCTCTTTCTCTCGCAATTGTGTCTATCTCCATCCCATCGAATTATTCTTATAATATCTTACTAGTGTTTCATCGACTATGATTAGATATTCATCAACAACTAAGATATTCTGAGACTCAACCCGTGTGAGTCTCTAAATCATTCTTGATCATCTGTAGTTAATTCCCATTAATCAATCAACTTTTCTAAGTTAGACTTAGGAATTTTTAAATTATTGATCAATTAATTTAATTAAGGCATTTTGCAAGCTTATCTTGCGAAACATTTTCAGGGTTTTGAATATATCATGTTCCTTAGCCTCTTAGACACAAATCAAGACTAGAACACCTATTCGATGCTACCAAAATATAACACTCCCTCTTAGCGAGGAATGTGTTATCTCATAAACATCTCTCTGTTATAGTTGGACAACATTGTTGGTGTGTAAGATCTGCAACAACTTGCTACTATCCACCAATCCACTATGCATACTCTGATTCATTTTCTAACCCTGTAGATGAACCACTCTGCATCTGCGCTATTGTTGACACTATACTATGCCTCCTTGCACTGTTGCCAACACTACTACACTGCATCTAATCTCATGCTATTGTTGTTGCTCCAACTACTACAACTGAGAACTAATCTACTCTTCTTGCAAATAGAATGGGTTCTCCATTATACCTATCTATTCTTTGAAATAAACAAACTTAACTCTCCCTAGAGCTTTTGTTAGTATATTTGTAACTGGCTTCTCTGTGGGAAGAAGTAGTATCTAGACTGCGCCACATTGTATAAAATCTCTGATGAAGTGGTATTGTATGTCTATATGTTTTAACCTATCATGGAACACTAGATTTCCAGAGAGATTAATGAAACTATGATTATCACAGTAGATACTAGTTTCCTCCATCTTCTGACTGATCAAGCTCACTAGTAGCTTTTGAAGCCATATAGCTTTGCATGTGGCCATGCTAGTTACCATGTACTCTTCTTTTTCAGAGCCCATTTCTATGGAATTTAGCTTCATGATGCACCAAAATAAAACCCTTGATCCAATGATAAAACAACACCCAGTGTGCTCTTCTAATCCACTGAATTGACTACCCAACCTGCATCATGAAACCACATAACTAGACACCATGACCTTGAGTATATCTTAACCCATACTTGACTATGTTGCACAAATACCTCAGAATACGCCTCACTATTTTCCAATGCACTCTTTTAGGTAGCACCATGAACTAACTGAGAGTGTTTATTGAGAAGCAAATGTATGGCCCGGTGATCACTCGATACATGAGAAAAACAATGAGCTATCTATACAGGGTGGGGTGCATGTCCTCATCCTCTAATGCATCTATCTTCCTCCATTTTGTAATCATAGGCATGGATATGGGCCTATAGTAAAACATATTGAATCTATTCATAATCTCTATAGTATATCTCCCTTGACCAAGGAAGATCTCTCCATCCTCCTTCCATACTTCTAGGCCTAAGAAGTAATGCACTAGTCCCAAATTATTCATGTCAAACTCTACTGCTAGGTTCCTCTTGTATTCTTCTATAAGCCTTGATGACCCTTTCAAAACAATGTCATCCACATACAACACTAGGATGAGTGGCTCACAATCTATCATCATATAGTAAAGATTGAGATCTACATCACTCTTGATGAATCCCATTTTTTGCAAGTAGCTGTTAATTAGACCATACCATGCCATCAGAGCTTGTTTGAGCCCATATAGTGCTCTCTTCAGTCTACACATGAGTTCCCCTCTCATGTGTCTCGAAGCCCTCATACTATTCAATGTGTACCTCCTCCTCTATCACATGTCTCAAGAATGTTGTCTTGACGTCCATCTGGTAAATCTACCATCCCATCTGTGTTGCTAGATAGATTACAGACCAGATGGAAGTGTATATGGGAAATGGGGTGAAGGTATCCTCATAATCTACGCCTTCCTTCTGTGAGTACTCATTTTCCATGAACCTAGCCTTGTACTTCTCTACACTGCCATCTTCAGTGTAGATCTCGTAGACCCACTGAGAGCCCACAACTAACGTATCCATAGGTATTGACACTACCTCCAAAACATCGTTTTTCATGATAGAGCTATACTCCTCTACCATGGAATTCTCCCACACCTAATTTTGTGTGACCTCTTGATAGTTGTAAGGTTCAACAACCTATGCCACGAATGCTTTGTACCTATATGACTGCCTGTGTTCTCTCTTATTCATCCTTGGAGCTCTAATGAACTCTACAACCCTTAATGTCTGATGAAATGCCCTACTGGTTCAACCACCAGTGGTGGGAAGATCTAACAACTCCTCATCCTACCTTTTCTAATCCATCTACTTCAAACTCAGTAGCTATCCTGCACTTGAGGTCGTGCTAGTATTGGTAATTGTACTAGATCCTTGTGACTATCATTGCTATTGTCCCTATGGTTGCCCCTACTATTGGACCAATGGAGCTTTAGCTGGCTCACTTTGATCACTTGATGGAATCCCTTGAGATTTATTGATTTTTTTGTCCTCCATGATCTTCACATCCATTCTCACAATAATATTCCTGCTGCTAGGAATATAGATCCTATATGCCTTGGAGGTCTCACTATACCCAACAAATAACCCCTTATCTGTAGTCTAATCCAACTTAGTGCTCTTCTCATTTGGTATATGGCAGTGTTAGGGTCCTATGATTCATAGTTTCAATTTATGATTGGATATTTCCTTTGAATTGATGAAATTGTAAATAATATTGTATTTAACAAATGATTACAACACACACACACACACACACACACACACACACATATGTATATGTATATATGTATGTATATATATCTATATATATGTGTGTGTGAAAATCCTATATGCCTTGAGGTCTCACTATACCCAACAAAGAACCCCTTATCTATAGTCTAATCCAACTTAGTGCACTTCTCTATTGGTATATGGCAGTGTTAGGGTCCTATGATTCATAGTTTCAATTGATGATTGGCTATTTCCTTTGAATTGATGAAATTGTAAATAATATTGTATTTAACAAATTATTACAACACACACACACACACACACACACACACACACACATATGTATATGTATATATGTATGTGTGTGTGAAAAGAGGGTATAAAAAATGTATATGAGAAAAAGAAAAAATAGAATAAAAAAGAAAGAATGAAAAATCCCCATGAAAAATGTATGCATATGAGCAAGTTGAAATGCCACCAAAAAATAAAAAAATGCATTAAAATTACTTTAGAAGTTTTTCAAATAAAAGTGTGCATCTTGTTTAAATGCCACATAGAAATAAGTTGTATAGTTTGATCATATTGTTTAATCATGATTAAAGTAAGATAAAATGTTGCATAGATAAGATAATAAATAAACCATTAAGTCTAATCTTGGTTGAAATAAATAGGTAGATGAGAGTAATATTATCAAAAGTTCTAAACTTGGTTAATTGCTTAAATATGCATTAGAATAGGGTTAGAAGCAACCTTAGGAAAATAAGAAAGGATTGCAAATCAAAATGAGCCGTTAGAATAGATTAATCATGCTTAGGATATGTTAATTAGGTTTAGAAAAATTAATTGTGTTATTTAATCACAATTAATTAATATGTAATAAAGAACTAGCGCTAATGTTTGGTTTTTATAACAAATCTCGAAAGTGACAAAGATGTTTTGTCAGCTTGTGATAGAAGGCATGCACAATCTAGCGGTTCAAATCTTCTTGGCCCAGATCAATGACGGGGTCCGAAAAGTGGTATCCCCAATTTCGAGCCCCACAATACGTGGCAGGCACTCATAACTTCGCACCTCCCCTACTCCAAACTGCTTACCACCTACCCCCCCGAAATCTGCCCATCTTCCCACCAACGATTATTTGTGCCCATTACATCATTCCTTCGCCACATCCCTACTTCCTCGCCACTTCTATTTCACCATGTGGCCTCCTTGCTCCAATTCCATTATAATCTACCCATTACACTATTCTCGTTATCTTCCAAACATATACCACTTGGCAACTGATCCGCTCCATAACGGACGATAAGTAATGAAAAACTCCCAATTGTCTATAAAAATCCCCAAATCAACCATTTTCGCTCGTTTATGCTCCTTGTCCCTTTTAGATAAACGTGTACATGATTTCAACTTGCCACCTCATCTGCTAGATTTCTCATTCACCACTTCAGATTCCAGTCAACCAGTTTTGACCATGTATCGGTAACAACGATCCCTTTTCTTCCTCGGATATTCAAATTTTCCCAGGTAAAAGACCAAATTCCTCACCTATGATCTGTTCCTGATATTTTGAGCAATGGAACCTAAACCAGTGAGAATCCAAGGATCCCTCCTTTAATTAACGTAGACCATATACCCTTGGCAGATCAACACTACAAAATTACAAATACCAATTGTGAGTTCAACTTGTTTGAACTACACAATTGGCTCAAATAGACCTTTCTGGACCAGAGTGATGAAATCAACCTCTGGTAATCCCTCTTTCCACAATTCATGTTTCCAGACTCATCCTTTTCTAGACTTTGTCATGTGGTGTCAATCCAGATATATTCCTAGCCAGAGAGCCATTGTGGCCCAGAATGGTGACATTCCATTGACCATAACTCCACAGTCCATTAACCAAATGCTACAATTCCCTAGATTGACTATTTGAGTCTTTTTTCTATAGATTCCCTCATGGAACTGTACCAAAAGTTGACCTTCCCTCAGAGAGCTAGGATAATTGAGATTTTCCTACTAGAAGATGTTCGATTCCCAAAAAGAATCCCCCATACCCAGCCTTTATGTTTCCTAAAAAAACTAAACAAATTGTGTCATTAGGGACTTATCTACTAGTGAGTTCCTTGTAGATAACATCCATGACCAACTCCTCAGGATCACAACAGAAGGAATGTTTAAACATTCATCAGTGTTAGTGTACATGTTTTTATTTCATTAGGAAGATAGTTTTCTTGCAAAAATTGGATGATTGTTGGGAGAGGGTCCCTAGGTTCAGTTAAGTTAAGTTTTGAGTTAATTTTGATCAAATTTTGTAATATATTTTTGTAGAGAATGTAAAGTCTCCGTGAAATGTGTAAGCGAAGCACGATTTTAGTAGAAGTCAAAGGGGATTCAGCCCCTTAGTTGGGTAGGTCATAGAGTTGTTTTGAGACCTACCCATGGTCTGTGGACCATGGTATTGTAAAGAAAATGCTATACAGAGTTGAGTCATAGCGAGTCTAAAAATATATCATATAGTGAAGAATCATTATAAGGGCAAGGTTTTGAGGTAGGAAAAGTTTGTTTCCTACACTTAGGTAAAAGGGGAAGGCTCTTATAGCTAAGTGCATGGAGACCTTGGTAAGTCCACACACTGAGTGCTTGAGCCACTGCAGCTAAGTGCACAGGGAAAATAAGTATGTAATTTAACACTTATACTTAATAAAGACTGTTTTGGGCCAAAATTGATGCAGCTGTGTCTTATTATTTACTTATGATAAGTTCATATATCTTCTCTCTGTGGTATATTTTATATGATTTAATGCTTGTTTACCACGTGAAAGTGGTAGATCTGTAATATTTATGCATGATAAGTACAATTAAGTACCTTCACAAAGATATGGAAGTCATTTAGATAGATTTGTAGTAGTTATCTGTTTAGAATGATTAGAGCTGTGTGAAGGTAGATTTAAGCCATAGGGACTTCAGGAAACCATCACATAGGCCTTTGGATGCAGAAACCTGGTTCTAACATCCCCCAATACTGCTTCGGGTGAGACTCTAACCTTTGCTATGCAGGTTGTTGTTAAAAGGGCTAGCAGTTAGGGTGTTGTTGGTTGGCACAAATAATGCTAACCTAGGTCAAGCCCCATCAAGCCAACAAATGGTTTTGTTGATGGGATTGGATCTATTTGAGGAATGTGTGATGTCAAATAAGTGGTTCACTACTAATAAAGAAATCGAGATTGGCTCGTTCGGAAGTTACATGTGTTTACAACTCAAGAGAATAGAAACTTGCGGTTATCCAAGGAATAGTGGTTGAATAGATACCTATACATGGATGAAACCCAAGCCTTTTTCTGTTTCTTCCCTTGCAAATTGCACAAGTAGCTATCTATATTAGTGGGTGGTAAGTGTACGTGGAGGCTTTACAGCTCTATTGTCTGGATTCCAGAGTTGATGAAGCACCTAGAAGCTTTAGAAAATAACATCACATGGGCTATTGATCACTAGCTTGATCATATCTTAGAAGGATTCGTCACTGAGCTCACGATTGGTATGAACATCAACTATAGTGAATCAGAGCATAGGCTCTTCAAGGGACCACAAGGTAAGAATTTAAAATCTCTAAAAACCTGGATTAAGATGTTGTTGTGTGAAAAAACGGTTATGCCATTACCTTGATGTTTGGGACTACACAAAGTGGAAAACCCTTTAGAAGGAACGAAGAATTGTGCTCTGAATACAATCCGGTGTTAGGATCCACTTCTAGTGATGATGAAGGAACTATTATGAGTAGACCGTGAAGAGTGCTATAGGTAGTAAGTCAGGGTATCCCAAGGATACCTCACCCATCCACTCCACCTCCACCTCCGCATCAACCATTCAACATGGCGAACACAATGAAGAGCCCAATCTTCAAAGCGGTGGGAAGCAAAGAGCGCAAATAGTTATGGTTTGTCGTGGATGCTGTATGGAAAACATAACAAATTATTGATGATAATATAAAGAAATCATAGCTAGTCATAGTGCTGCAGGATAAGGCGATGACCTGGTATGTTAAATTCTATTAAGATAGACCTGGTGCGACATTGGCAGAGACTCGACAAGCATTGAAAAATGAGTTTAAGAAGCCTAAGTATCAGGCACAATTTGTAACAGAGTTTAAGGAGATACATCAAAAGGTAAATGAGTCCTCGTGGGATTTTGATCAGAGGCTAAAATGGTTGATTTGACAAACTAATATGAATATCACGGATGATCAAAACAGAGACTAGTACATTTCTTCTTTGTTGCCTCATCTGAGATTACTGTTATCACAACAAAATATAGGAATGCAAGTAGAGGTTGTGGAGATTGCGATGAGGTTGAAAGCCTCGCTAGTACAAGATACAAACATTGGAGTACGACAGATTCAACCACAGCTGGCAAACTTGCACATGGAGTTGCAGAGCTTGAAGACAGGGAAGGAAGCTCAGCTAGAGGTGCACAATGAAGGCTGGTGCATAAAATGCAAAGACAAGGGACATGATAAGGATCACCAACCTATTTGTTAGAATTATTTGATTTTAGGAGGTCCTATGCCTATAAATCCTGAAAACATTGTAGGACTGAGCATGAGAGTACCATTATGGTGCACTATCTATCAGATAGTTGTGAAGCACGTGACAAATAGTTGTCACATCTTGCAGAAGTTTGTTTAAACACCACAACAATTGTTTTGTAATTTCAGTAAATCGGTTGGACATGATGAGAGAAACTGTCGAAGCTATGAATTGATGATGGGGTGGAACCCTACATATCGAATGCAAGCATAAAATTAGCCTCAGGATCAGGGCATGGGTGCAATGCATAGAGGATTTCAAGGCCATGGAAGAGGATGAGGAGGAGGGGTTGGCAAAGGTCATGGATAAATAATCTGTGATAACTTTGGCGAAGTAGGACTTTTGCACGATTGTCAGATCCCTACGCATCCTTATTTTCAATATTGCAAATAGTTTGATAATGTGATTAAATATTTCCCCGTGCTGATTGTCAAGATGTAGGAGAAAAAGATGTAACAACCTACACAAAACATACTGATGATGAGGGCAAAGCCACAGAAGAAGGATCATAACATCAATATCGTAACGCGGAGTGGTATGACCACATGAGAAGATAAGGGAAAGCAACCAGAAGCTGAAGGATGGGTGCACAAAGCTGTCGAAAAGGAAGTCAGATTTGATCTCAATCAGGCTAGAGAAAATTTTATGGAGGAAAAAAAGAATTTTGCTAAAGCTTCTACATTAGGGAGTCAAGAAAAATTGGATGGAAATATTGAAGTACAAGACATACATCCCTCACTATTAGCTACCTTTTTGAAAACTTGTACAAAGCTGTTGTGGGATAAGAAGGTAGTAGAAGGGCTCCAAGAGATAATTTATAACTATACAGGTAAAATCAAGACTCCTCATGAGCAACGTGCTATGAGGAAATTGGGTAAACATAAGAAGTGACCAGGGCGCGAGATGAGGTTGACCGCACATATTGGAGATTATGAAATGGATCAAGTTATCTTGGATCTAGGATCTAATGTAGACGTACTGTCTAAGAAGACCTAGGAAATGATGGGAAGACCTGCACTAAAATGGTCCCCTATATAGCTACGCATGGCCAATAAACATAAAATCATTCTTATGGGGCGCCTGTATGGGGTAACAGTCGACATTGAAGGAGCAAGCACTCTAGCCTATTTTGAAGTAATTGAAATAGTGTATGACAATAATCCTTACACTATGCTATTGGAAATTGATTGGGCCTTTGAAATGGATTCCATAATTAACTTGAAAAAGTGAAGGATTATGTTTGAAAGGAAGGCGCTGTGATTTATTGTACCACCAGATCCTATGGAGGAAGCGTGCTACACTGAATTGGTCACAACTATGTGGATGACGATGACTTGGATCAAATATACAATATTACTGTGCATGATGAAGATTGGATGAATCCTACTCCAGATAGTCTAATTGCATGGGATAGAGATAACTTCTATACCTTATATTTAGATGAAGGGCTCGAACAATGGCATAATAGATTGCATGAAGTTTCCACGCTACGTTGCAATATGATGGAAAAATCACTTTGGTGCATATCAACGGAGGTAAGGAATCTTACGCATTATGATGGCTTAGATGATGTTAGTTTATTTTTGGATAAATTTGAAAGGGAGGTGCCCAAGGAACATCAATTCCAGGCACTAGATCTGGCACTGTGCGCTACGCCTACCCGTTGGTGGGGTACGCATAAGGATAAATTCGTTGATTGGAAAGAATACACGCAGATGATGAAGCTACGGTTTGGATACGCTAGTACATATATGATTGAAAAATACAGCGGAAAGGATGATCCACACGATAATTTGGTGCAATGGAATAAATCTTGGGGAGAAGAGCCACAACAGAATGGGTGCATATCTTCTGTCACACCTTAGATACTATTCCAATGAATTGGTGCTTGGAAACAAAGCTATGCCGTGGGACGAATGAATGGGATATCTTGTGGGAGATTTTCTTGTTAACTTTCAGCTTTGAGGATGGATTTGAATGCATTAATGAAGTGCTCCAGGAAATTAAGGCCACTATATTTAAAACACCTAAAGGGATGATTGAATGGGTTCAACCAGACTGGAATACATAGCTGTGCCATGTGTTGGAATGCTACAATGTGACTGTAGAAGAAGAAGAAGAGGATCCAAGGAAGATTAACATTCTAGGGACTGAAGGATAGTGCGAGGTTGAAGGACCCAAAGCAGTGAAACCTAATATAACAAAACCATTGAAGACTAGGCAAGTAAAAATTGGGTCAGATGCACAACCTAAGTTTGCAAATATAGGTGATTATTGGGATGAAGATATAATTGATAAAGTGGCAGAACTACTACGCGAATAACAAGACTTGTTTCCTACCAAGTTCTCGGACTTGAAAGGAATAATAGGGGATCTTGGAGCAATGAAGTTCACCTTAAATCTCGATGTGAAGCCTGTAAAACAAAGACCTTATTGTCTAAATACTAATTATAAGGAGAAGGTGCAAAAAGAGCTAAACAAAATGTTGGAAGCTAGAATCATTGAGCTAGTAGAAGAGTCTGATTGGGTAAGCCCTATGGTTGTCCAAGAAAATAAGTAGCAAGGTGAAATCACAATATGCGTGGATATGAGAAAGCTTAATGATGCGTACATTCATGACCCATTTCCAACCCCATTTATGGATGAAGTTTTGGAGAATGTTGGAGGGCAAGAAGCTTATTCGGGCACTGATGGGTTCTAAGGGTAATCAGATTAAGATCACACTAGAATATCGTAGCAAGATGACCTTCGTGACAAAGTGGGGATGCTTATAGTACACAATAATGCCATTCGGGCTGAAGAATGCACCCACGATCTTCTCAAGGGTTGTAATTGCATTGTTTAAAGAGTTCATCCATAAATTGTTAGAAGTGTATTTTGATGACTAGACTGTTTTTGGATTGGTAAAGCACCACATTGCAAGTCTGCACCTTATGTTGGATACTTGTCGTAGATACTAGATTTCCTTGAATTTGAAGAAATGTATCTTTTGTGTGCCTTATGGGATATTGCTCAACCATGTAGTCTGTAAGCATGGATTAATGGTAGACCCTGCGCAGATCGCTGTGATTGTTAATTTAGAAGCTTTGAAGAATGTAAAGCAATTGTGCACAATGCTGGGGCACATTGGCTACTATAGAAAGTTTATCAAAGCTTACACACAGATAACTACGTTGATGGAGAAATTACTGAAGAAGGATGCAACTTTCTGCTGGGATGAGGAGTGTCAACACAATATGGATGTGTTAAAGGAAAAGATGGTGACTATGCCCATTTTGGTTTTTCAAGACTAGAAGAAATAATTTCATGTACATGTGGATGCCTCCTGTATTGAATTGGGTGTGGTATGACCCAACTAGGAGAAGGCGAAACTGAGCATCATATAACCTTCGCAAGTAGAAAATTGTTGAAGGACAAAAAGAACTATTCAACTATAGAGCGCAAAGGATTGGTGATCATCTATGCACAATAGAAATTTTGACATTACCTGTTAGGTGTGCATTTCAAAATGTACACAGATCACTCTGCTCTTAAGTACCTAGTCAACAAGCCTATGTTGTGGGGGAAGATCTGTAGGTGGTTGTTACTTTTTCAGGAATATGATTTTGAGGTAATTGCGAAGCCTAAATGATTAAATGTGGGACCAGATCATTTATCCAGGATCAGGATAGACGAAGAACCTACTAGTCTAGAGAACAAATTCATGGATGCAAACCTCTTTACTATACATGTCGTTGATGATCATTTTGCAGATATAATCCAGTTTCTAACTAATGGTACAACCTCGAAAGGATATTCTACCTAGCAGAAAAAGGAATTAGTGGTCCGCACAACTGACTTTTCTGTGATCATAGGACACTTGTATAAGATTGGAACTGATGAAATGCTCCACCAATATGTTTCAAAGTTTGATCGAACTAGCATCCTCTCCAAAGAAAATGGAGGAGTAGTGGGAGGACACTATGTAGGCAGAGAAACCACACAGAAAATTCTTCATGCATGATTATGGTGGCCAATAATGCATAAAGATTCTAAGGCATATTGTAAGGCATGTGATGCTTGGCAGAGGATGGGTAAGCCATCACATAGGGACAAACTACCCTTAAATCCTCAGATTTCATTACAAGTCTTTGAAAAATGGCCAATTGACTTTGTAGGTCCGATACAACCACTAGGGGAAAAGACGGGCACATGGTATATTAATACTATGATTGAGTATTTGAAATGATGGGCAGAAGCATAACCTGTGAAGGATTGTAGCGTTGCTAAAATTGAAAAGTTTTCTGTTTGAGTATGTCTTGACAAGGTTTGGGTGTCCTAAGATACTAATGAGTGATAAGGGTACACATTTTATAAATGAAACTATTGATGTGATGCTCGAAGAATTTTAGGTCTATCATCAAAAGAGTATGCCCTATCATCCTCAAGAAAATGGTATGGTTGAAGCATTCAATAAAATCCTGGAGAATGTGTTGATGAAGATCTACAACATGTAGTGGAACAATTAGGATGTATGCATCCTAGTGGTCCTATGGGAATATAGGATGACGTGAAAAAAGTTGATAGGCCAGACTCCATTCATGTTGGTCTATGGGATAGAGACTGTGATGCCCATGGACTATATTGTGCTGAGTCTACAGATTGCAGCATTGATTGATATGGTAGATTGCGAGACTATGGAGGAACACCTCGCGTAGTTCTTGGAATTAGAAGAAGACCAATTTCCAGTGGGATTTCACCAACAATTGCAAAAGGAGTGCAAGAAGGCCTAGCATGATTGACATATTAAGTTGTGCACCTTCAAGGTGAATGACCTAGTCCTACTTTATGATAGCATATTTACAAAATTTCCTCGGAGGTTTCAAATGCATTGGATTTGACCTTATGTAGTCAAGGAAATTATAGATGGTGGCATAGTTCAGCTCGCGAAGCTGAATGGGGAATTATTTCCAAGGAAGGTTAATGGAAGTCAATTGAAGTTGTATCAAAGGGATCCTGGCCCTACACAATGACTACATGATGGCAAGGCAATTTGAGTACTCTAGGAAGTTGTAAGGAGGTGCGGGACTATAAACTACACTGCCTAAAAAGTGGAAAAATGAAGTTAGGGAGCATCCTGGAGCAACCATCAAAGAAGGAATGGCCATGTTAGATGTAATAGTTAAAGGCTGCATAGAGCTCTTCAAGAAAGCAATGAAATTATGGATGACTCTGTAGGAGGACCCCACCCTGCAGAAAATTGGAATAGATATTTGGGAGAAGCAATGAGTATTTGATGAACTCATGATGACTGCACGCACTTTTGCGCCAATGCACTATTTCGCTCACTTCATAGGAGGGAAACAACTGCAAACACAAATTGAGGGGTTGTAGATAAAATATGCCATCTTGAAGGTCATGACACAACCATGGAAGGAGGAAGCAATCCAACTTACTCTGTCAGTCCAAGAAAATTTGAAGACTATCCAACAAACACAACATACATTGGGCCTTGTGGTGGAAGGTCCTACAATAGAGAAGCTAGTCGAGGAAGTGCAGTAGGCCGCGATGCATGGTACTGCTGACTTGAAAGTGTTGAAGGTGGAGTTCGGTGAACTCCAAGCCAATATTGTTGTGCCAACTGAGTGACTCAAGGGCCAGTCACCCAATTTGTGTTGGGGGCTCATTGGGAAAGGTCCTTAGGGTCAGTTAAGTCAAGTTTTGAGTCAATTTTGAGAATTTTTTTTTAATATATTTTTGTAGTGAAGGTAGAGTCTCCATGAAATGTGGAAGTGGAGCACAAAGCTAGTAGAAGTTAAAGGGGATTTAGTCCCTTAGTTGGGTAGGTGATAGAGTTGTTTTGAGAACTGCCCATGGTCCATGGACATGGTATTGTAAATAAAATGCTATATATAGTTGAGTCATAACGGTTCTAAAAATATATCAGATAGTGAAGAATCATTATAAGGGCAAGGTGCTAAGGCAGGAAAAGTCTATTTCTTGCACTTAGGTGAAAGGGGAAGGCTCCTGTAGCTGAGTGTGTGGAGACCTTGGTAAGTCCACGGGCTCAGTGCGTGGGCCCCTGAAGCTGAGTGTGCAGGGAAAATAAGTCTGTAATTGAACACTTATACTTTATAAAGATTGTTTTGGGCCAAAATTGATGCATATGTGTCTTATTATTTACTTCTGCTAGGTTCATGTATCTTCACTCTGTGGTATATTTTATATGATTTAATGATTGTTTACTATGTGAAAATGGTAGATCTATAATATTTATGCATGATAAATACAATTAAGTACCTTCACGAAGATATGGAAGTCATTTAGATAGATTTACAGTAGTTATCTGTTCAGAAGGATTAGAGCTGCATGAAGGTAGATCCAAGCCATAGGGACTTCAGGAAACCATCACATAGGCCTCTAGCATCCCCCAATACCCCTTCAGGTGAGATTGCAACCTGCGCTATGTAGGTTGTTGCCAAAAGGGCTAGTAGTTAGGGTTTTGTTGGTTGGAGCAGATAACGTTGAAGTTGGGTCAAGCCCCATCAAGCCAATAATGATCGAGGTAATACACAGTCAATTATACGGTGGACATCTTTAGTGAGGAAGAATTCCAGTGATTTCATCTTCAATGACTTCATTGATCAGTTTATCTATATAGTGGTGTGTCTTCTAAACAATAATTTGGAACCTAGGATAGGTTATGAGATTCAAAGGACTTTACACTTTAGTGATCAAGAAAAAATAGGAGACTCATGCTTATACCAGAACTACACCAAAATTATAGTGTATGGTTGTGAGTTGACACCATATAGATTACCAAAATATGTTCCTATGAGAATTTTCTCATTAGAGTATATTAGGAAAATGATCAATATGGATGATTTTCATTTTGTCTCAGCCAAGAAGAAATCCCAATTCAAGATCAAAACACAGGTGGGATCTTTTATATGCAACAATAGGTCAACAAGCACTGAGGCATATACGCTTCTCAAGCAGATGATCTTTCAGTTAAGTTTCACTTGGTCCTATGACCCCTTCGGCATAATTTCCAATCGAAGAGTGGAGTAGAAGACCACTCCTTATTCTCATACTCCTCGGCCCGAAATTGAGAAGTTTATGAAAAAAGATCAATGGGAAGAGAACACCTTGTAGGAAGTTGAAGACCAAATTTTATCTACAAGCAGCTCACAAACACCAATCACTTAGGAGAAGAGTAAGAAAAGGCCCAGAGAAGAAGAGTCTTCTCTAGTGATAGAAATTGAAGCAAAGAAGTTCTTAATTTATGCAAAGAAGCCTAAAAATAATCCACCACCAGTTTTTATGCAGGATGAAGAAGGAAAAGTTACTATTTTCATGATAGGTAAACATGTTTCAACAACACCAAAAGACATTTTTGCAGGTACAAGACAAGAGGATATTTTTGTAGGCTCTCCATCTTCCATTACTTCACAAGATCCTCCAGATGGAGCTCAAACAATAGACTTGGCTCAAGGCCAAACAAAGCCTAATATTTTTTTGAAGTACAAAGAAATCAAGCAAAAGAGTGAAATGTTGAAATCTAGTACTTACAATCAGTTCTGGAAGCAAACTGCTACTTCCCAACATAGGCTTTTGTCAGCCTTTGATACTGAACAAGGGAGAATGCAGATAGCTTCCTTCCAAGCACAAGTTCCTTTTCCTAAATCACCAACAGACTACATGAAGGAAATCTTCTCCTTTGATACAAATAAATCCATCCAATTGATTAGATGGACATGCACAAACAGAATGGGGAGATGGTGTATTCTACATTGACTAACACTGCCATGATAAATTCAAAATTGCAGGCCTCCATCAATAGAATACAAAAGCAACTGAAGCTGGATAAAATTTCATCTTTGGCAAAAGATACTAGGATTAAGTCATTAGAGGACTTAGTCATAAGGTTTGGTTATGACCCCAATGATGTAAAGGTCGTGGAGAAGATTTTAAAGAAGAAAAATGTTGATATAGCAACTCCGAGGAAGTATCTCAATCTCCCATCTACAGAGGATCCACAAACCAAGGAAATGGGGGAAATAGAAAAACAAAAGGAAGACATGTTCAATATAATAATTGAACAAAATGTCCAAATCAGAGAAATTGAGGTGGAATTAAAAAAATTTCTCAAAGAGAAGGAGAAATCCTCACAGTTGGCCATTGTTCCACTTAGAGCAGTACCAATTGCAGTTGTAGGAATAACGGAGGCTTCAACATCAACAACAACATAAACACCAACTACAACTTTCTGCAAATTTTCAAGATATGCAGAACAAATAAAATGCCTTTGAAGGAATCTGAACATTCCTTTCATCTTGAACATTGTTGTCATGACGATGCTTAGCATGTCTAGCCTTGGCTCGACCTTTTATCAAATGTGATCGCCATTGTCATGCAACATCCTTCTTCAAATACAAACATTCTGAAATCCACAAGAAGATGTTTTGGTACAAATTTCCTCTTTGTAATATAACCTTTGCATTTTCTTTTTGGTCGTTGCATGCTTTAACACTGGCATCTTGTTCATACCAATGTTCAACAATGATGCATTCTTGTTACGTGGAATTTTGCATCTACGAATAAACACAATTTCCCTAGGTGGGTAGCTACACCTAGAACAACAGATTTAAAGCATTTATCCTTTTTCTATAGAAGATAAATAATACAAGGGACCTACTTGTTATCATTCTATTTCCCTTTGTCTCCTTTGTATGGATCCCGTTGCTCCTTCTCAAACTTAATCTGCTCGACAAGTACCTACAATCATAAACATAATAAAAAAACCAATCAAAGCAAGAAATCTATCTACTATAAACAAATGGAATCGAAAGAATTTACACATAAAATCGTCATACATAAAGACAAGAATATGGGAAAAAGTGTAAACAAATTTATTAATTAGAAGGAAGAGTTACAACCATGAATTCCGATCCAATGTCACTCCTCCAGCTTGAGTTCCATCCAACATCACATCAAAAGAACAAGACTCTGACATCATAACAATACTTTCTTACAATCGCAAACCTCATACCAACAGTATCTCCTTACAAATTCTCAAAGTCCAAGCCTTGATCACTTAGATGAGTGCTCTATTTATAGGAAAATGGAGGTGGTTTGGTCATAAATGAGGGTATTGAATGGCATTCCAAACTTAGAGTTAGTTTCCATGGAGAAAAGGTTGAGAGGATAGGAGGTTAATTAAATCATGCCCTATTCAATTTCGAGCTCATAGGAGATGATAAGTGTGGGAATCTTCTAGAACTCTCCAGAAGATAAGAATATTCCCTGAACCCTATGAGGATTTCGCTCAATCTCGCCCAGCATAGGTCAAAGTGGGCCTAAGTGCACTGAAATGCACCCTTACATGGGCCTACCTGCACTGAAGTGGATTTACCCCTGGCCAAGGCTGCACTAGTCCCTCAAGGAGACATTTATGGAGGGTTTCAGGCCAAGAAACTTTCAAGGAAGGCGACATTCAAAGTGATGACTTGTCTAGGGCATGTAGCAATTGGATTAGGGTTTGATGAGCCCTAATAGTAGTGATCTGAATGATGGGAGTGTTGTGCCCAAATAGACTTGTAACATTTGCCCCCTAAAGCATGAAGTTGAAAATGATAATGTCGAGTGATATGCTTTACGATGTGATGAGGAGTTTCTCAAGCGGATGGTAACCTGCATCAATTACAATACATAATATCATGATATTTTGTATTTTTCATGAATCCATAAGGGAAGGCATACCCATGCTCAACATATAAACTTTCCATTACATGTACATAGATATTCATCTACATATATAGACCCATTATGGGATGACCATCGATGTAAAGCCATCGTACTGATGATTTGGTACTTACCTGAAATCGCAGCCTGAATGGATGAAACTAGATCCAGGGTCTTCTAACTCGTTCAATTGTTTGCTCAAGTACGAGTCTAACCATGTGAATATGTGATCTGAAGTTGAACATGGGAAGACACCATATGATTACCAGCCAATGATGTAAGCCGTTAATAGATGCGAGAGAAATCACTAATAATCATAATGATTCTCAAGGTACCGCAGTACATTATGCATGGTGTGAATGGATGTTTTGATGTCAAACACCATACAAAGTCTTTCAGCCAAAGGCTAGTGATGTCAACCTATCGCCGAAAGTGAGAAACTTGCCATTGCTGTATACAAGCCTAAAAGTACTGAAAGGGTGTTTCTAAGTCAACTTCTTGGATAATGTACTGATGTTGACAAGAAGCGACTCATTGCAAGAGGGCCTTGATGTATCCCACATCAATGACACGAAATGAGTGTAATGATTTTTGGAGATAGAATGTGACTGATGACACAAGGTTCAGGAATGGCAGTCATGAAAATGAATGTTTATAAGTATTGCAAAGGATGCTTTTAACTGAGTGACTTCTCTTGAACATATCGACGACATTGAATGAACTGGCAACATTGACCCAAAAACAAAGTAATGGATGGTATGATAGACCAAGGTATGATAGACCAAGGTATGATGACCATCAAGTAGATAACCCAACCCAAGTAGTCATAGTGATGAAGTGAAAGTTTCATGTTCAAGAGCGACTTGCTGCCATAAAATGGTTTACCCCTTTTCCCATTTTCCCCAGTCACTGTTGACTAGTACCTCTTTATTTTTTATCAAGATTGAGGAGGATAACATGTGCTTGTTGTATAATTCCACCCTTTGGGTGAATCCATCACTATGTGATGTTTTAATGAGTCTAGCAAAGGTGAAACTCAATCTTGTCATGATGGAAAAGTTTGTCTCCATTTGATGTTTTAACGAGTTTAACGACAATGATAACTCGATCCTTTTCATGTTTAGAGAGTTGGCAAAAGGGACAAAAAGAAAACTCCACAAATTCTTTTTCATAATTTTGTCTCTCAAGTCTAAAAAAGTGTAAAATAATACTAGAGATAACCTATTGACCATGTTCAATCAATGTATTCCTTTTTCGTAAATAATCTATCTTAGTTCGGAAAAGGGTTAAACTTATACTTAGTAGATGTTGTTTCCAATCCATTAATGAGTTGAAAAGGACTAGTGCTCGACAATCTTTTCATATTTTGAGAGTATGAAAAGAGCTTAAAGAGGACTCCACTTAGAGGAATGAGTGATGTCTAAGATAACAACTAGTTCCAGTGATGTTGGAACTTCTCAAAACATGTTAATTTATGTGAAGAGGCTGGCTAATAAGACCACTCATTGCAACTGTTCTTCAAAGTGAAAGCTTATGATCAACCAAGAAGATAGTGACGATGGAAGGAGAAAAACCTAGGCTCATCTGATGAAAGAGGTTGATAAAAGGGCAATCACGAGGGTTAAAATGGAGATGGGTTCATTTTTACATAAGCTTGAACCATAGGGAACTATGCTTGGATTCAGTTTCATGTTTACACAAACTTGAAATGAAAAACTATGCTTGGATTCAGTTTCATTTTTACACAAGCTGGACACGAAAAACTATGCTTGGATTCAATTTCATTTTTACACAAGCTTGAAACAAAAAACTATGCTTTGAATTGGTTTACATGCCCCCAACATGATGACTCGATTCTAGGTGCATGCCCCCCAAGCTTCATTGCATTCACCTAACTAGACTACTCGTGGCTATGAGGTGGATGGAATTAAGATTCATATACAAGATCAAGTGAAAGACTAGACTAGGATTTTATGAGATCTAATCAATGACTCAAATTCGAAATTTGCTCCAGGGAACCTTATATCATTTTTTAATGAGCTTGCCACAAGACAAGGAATTATGCTCAGATTCCTTGTGTCATTTTTTAACGAGCTCAACACAAGACAAGGAACTATGCTCTGGGACCTGTTTCATTTTTTGATTGAGGTTGACATAGTAAAATAACTATCCTCATATTCCTTGTTTCATTTTTTAATGAGCTTGACACAAGACAAGGAACTATGCTCATACCCTTTCTTTCATTTTTTAATGAGGTTGACACAAGACCAGGAACTATCCTCATATTCCTTTTTTCATTTTGTAACGAGGTTGACACAAGACCAGGAACTCTCCTCATGGACCTGTTTCATTTTTTAATGAGGTTGACACAGTAAAAGAACTATCCTCATATTCCTTGTTTCATTTTTTAATGAGCTTGACAAAAGACAAGGAACTATGCTCAGATTCCTTGTTTCAGTTTTTAACGATGTTGACACAAGACTAGGAACTATCCTCATACCCTTTGTTTCATTTTTAAATGAGGTTGACACAAGACAAGGAACTATCCTCGTGATTCCTTGATCACTACCTATAAGAGGTCATGACTTCCAAGAGGTTCTGATCAGATGGGAGAATAATGGTCTGGAAGGGATATGTAGCAAGGAATCCATTAGAGAGATCCGGTTCCAATGCCCCCAACACATTATGTACAAAATCATGGAATTGATCGTTAATTGATGTAGGCATGGAACCAGTTTCCACATAATTGACCTGTGGCAAGGAAGATACTATTGGGACAAAAGGACCATTTAGGGAAGATGGTTGACTGGAAGCCATATTTGGGCCGGGAAATGAAAGCTGGTCAATGGTGACAATTTTTCCTTCATGCAGGAAACACATCACTCGAAAGAGTGTTGAAACAATAGCTCCCATGTCATAAGCATAGTCACTCCCAAGAAGTAAATTATAATCTAAAGGGCCTGGGACTACCATCACATTGAGATAAACAATTCCCCCCCCCCCCCCAAAGTAATAGACAACTAAGGAAGGATCCCTAATGGTTGACTGGTTCCTCTGTTAAAAGGCCACAGATTTTGGGTAAAAGGCACAAGTGGCGGTGAACTGAGCGCTTGCCAAGCAATGGAGGAAAGGATACTCATAGATGCACCTTCATATATAATAGTGCTAGGTACAATCATATTAAAAACTTGTACTATGATCTGGAAAGGCACATAAGAAGGAAGACAACATCCTGTCAGTTGATTCCAATCGAAGGAAGTGACTAGACTACTTGGAGGGGGTACCGTAGAAACGAGAGAATTAACCCCTTGAGTTACGAGAGCAGGAGGATTTTCCTCCTGTCTTGATGGAACAAGAGGATTTCCCCCAAGCTCATTGGAATTTGAAGAAATGAAAAGAACCTGAGTGGTATCATATTCACTCTCTTTGGGAAAGGTATGATTAACTGAAGGTGAAATCAGGTCAACTGTTTCCTCGACCTGTGATGGGTCAGGTATAGACTCATAGGATTCACATTCAGAGAGAGTGGGTTTGATTGATGGTTGATTTGGGTCAGTCACTTTATCAATTAGTGAAGGATTAAGGAAGAGTTTCCTATAGCCAGATGGAAGTCACTGCGGAGAAGCAGGACAGTTATCAAACACTTTTTTGGCTTCATCCAGATAGGGAAAAAGGTGAATGGGGTGATTCCCTTCACATAGCCTACAGGGAAACTTTATTTTACCCTTCTTTCCATGAAATTTACTACCAATAGTTGATGGTGTGTCACCAGCATGATCTCCAGAAGTTGATGACACAAAACGATGTGAATGAGAAGACCATTCTTTTAATATCTGAGGAATACCAAAACAATTTCAAAGAATATGGTCTCCTGTACAAATTTTTCATGGATATCTATCTTTGTGATGCTTATCAGACAATTTCTCATCAGAATTTGCATTCAAAGCAATGGTTACTTGGTTGCCACCCTGCTAAATTTTCTTCTTCTTCTTCTTCTTCTTATTCCCTTTCTTCTTCTTAGCCACCTAGTTAATAGTGTGAATACTTTCACCAGGTGAAGAGGAAGAAGGGGAGGGAGAAAAACCAAGGAATAAGGCAAAGGGTCAACTTTAGGATCAACTGTAGGTTGACTTTGTCTAGTTGGAGGAGTACTCGATTGCGGAGAAATCACAACATTTTGAACCAAGGCAGTTGAAAACAACCATACTAGCAAGCCAATGGTAAATCCTGGAAGGGACAATGTAGCCATATAAGGAGCACCAATATTTCCAAAAGGAGGAAAAGGACTAGGATTCCCATCAAAAGGAATTTCTTGATCGGTGGACTCCGGAATGAGGTATCACACTTGGCATGTATCGCAGACAACTTAGTGACAACTGCTATGTTTTACGATGCCGGAACACATCTCTGGCCTATAACCTCTAAATGTTTTGCGTTAGGTGACAATGCTCCATTAGGTTAATTGAGATTAATTTTAATTTAACCTTGATTAAGAATTTTCCTTTCAAGTTTCACCACGTGATGTCTTTGAAATTCCTATAATGAAACTAATATAATAAGCATTATTTTCATCCAATTTTAACAATGAAAACCTTAGCTAGTAGGGATAGAGCAATCGAATTCTTTTAATCAAATAACAAAGAGCACATCTAATGCAATTTCCCTAGATTATTCCTATGAGCACACACAAACTTTCTCAATGCACAATGCAATTATTTCTTTTCAATTCCCTTAATATTGAAATGAACAAAAGGAAACTAATGCACATACAATCAATCAATCTTTTTGCAAGAACGAAGACTATACAACAATTCTTTTCCAAAAGAAATGAAGAATTTTAGGACACTTTCTTTTGAGCAAAGATTAATTGAATATAAAATAACTTTGACAATGAATTGATATTGATAAATAAATCATTTAAGAAACAACAAAAAATCAAGGCCAAAGTAGGGCTAGCAAAGGAAACACAAATTGATTTTAGAGACACAACAATCATTAATCTTTCAACAAGCAAAAGTAGAAGGAAATTTGGGAAAAATCAAGTCAAAGGAGGGATTTTTGACCTAAGAAGGATCAACATAGACCTAAATGGGAGACAGTGCACTTCAGAGCACTGTCCTCAAGCCAAGGGTGCTCTACAATGCTCTCTCTCATGACCAAGCCTGTGCTGGTGCCAGAGTGGCCATTCTAGGGGCTTTCAAGCACAATTTTTACCAATAAACTCTTCAAAAAGGCTAAAACTGTTGGGTTGTGTTATATTCTTTCCACGAATAACCTATATTAGGTTGGGCGAACCTACCTATGGTTTTCGATCCATGGTTTTGGACGCGATGGTTTTCGGTCCATGGTATTGGATGCTTCGGCATGTATAAATATGTATTGTAACATTGAAAGGAAAAGAATGAAAAATCAAGTTGGTAGTCTCGGTTTTGAGATCCAGTGGGAAATCTCTGTGTATATGTGTTTTATGTGTTATGCTCTCGCATTTTTATTTTTCCTGTGATTTAGAATTCGTATGCAGGTAATTTCTGTACGGGGTTAAAACCTACATTTGGTATCAGAGCAGATCTACAAGTGGGTATGTGTTTAACCTATTTGGAGGTGCAGTCAGTTGGATGAGTAAGAAACAATCTGTAGTGGCACTATCAACTACAGAGGCAGAATACATGGCAGCCACTCATGCAAGCAAGGAAGCAGTTTGGTTGCAGAGATTGTGTTCAAGTATAGGTTTAGTACAGGGAGCTATAAGGATAGACTGTGACAGCCAAAGTGCAATTTTCTTGGCAAAGAACCCTGCTTATCATTCAAAGACAAAGCACATTGATGTTCAGTATCACTTTGTGACGGATATGATAGAA
>APFE030718916.1:329319-343794 GCA_000404065.3 Pinus taeda | reverse complement strand
CTTTTCCTTTATTAGGAGCTTTAGATTTACACTCCCTTTGAAGTGCCCTTCCTTTCCGCATTTCCAGCACACCACCTTTGTAGGTTTTCCTGGAGATTTAGATCTCCCTCTAGATTTAGATCTCCCACTCGATGACTTATTTTTGTTTCTGTTCTGGGACCGTCCTCGTACAGACAAGGCATCATCATTCTGGTTGTCCATATTTTTCCGTCTCATCTCCTCCGTCAGCAATGCTGAGACTATTTCATCAAACTGCAAAGCAGTTGCATTGCTACCTATTGCAATAACCAGACTATCCCACGAATCTGGTAGAGAACACAACAGACTGATGCACTTATCTTCATCTGAAATTTTAAATATCAACAGATAATAGCTGACTTACCACAGTATTAAATGCATTCAGATGCTCTGTCACCGAGTCTCCATCTTTCATCCTCAGGTTATACAGCTTTTTCCGCAGGAACAGTTTATTCACCAGAGACTTAGATTGGTACAAAGTCCCTAACTTGTCCCATAAAGCCTTCGCCGTAGCTTCCCCTGATACATTCAACAATATTGAATCTGAGACACACAATCGTACGGTAATTTTTGTACAGGGTTAAAACCTACAAAAACAAGATCAATGGAAGTAAGTAAAGTCTACTAGGGTGTAATAGGATGAAGGTAAACTACCCGGAATGATGATCGTTCCCCAATGGAGTCGCTAATTTGTTATGTGGAATTTTGCATCTATGGATAAATACAATTTCCCTAGGTGGGTAGCTACACCTAGAACAACATATTTAAAGATTTTATCCTTTTCTATAGAAGATAAATAAGATAAGGGACCTACTTGTTATCTTTCACTTTCCCTTTGTCTCCTTTGTATGGCTCCCGTCGCTCCTCGAATTTAATCTACTCGACAAGTACTTGCAATCATAAACAGAGGACAAAAACCAATCAAAGCAACAGATCTATCTACTATAAGCAAATTGAATCGAAAGGATTTATAGATATAATCATCATACATAAAGATAAGAATATGGGAAAAGGTGTAAACAACTTTATTAAGTATAAGGAAGAGTTACAACCATGAAGTCCGATCTAATGTCACTCCTCTAGCTTGAGTTCCATCCAACATCACATCAAAAGAACAACACTCCAGCAGCATAACAATACTTGCTTACAATATCAAACCTCACACGAACAATATCTCCTTACAAATTCTCAAAGTCTAGCCCTTGATCACTTAGATGAGTGCTCAATTTATAGGAAAATGGAGGTAGTTTGGTCATAAATGAGGGTATTGAATGGTCTTCCAAACCTAGAGTTAGTTTCCATGGAGGAAGGGATGAGAGGATAGGAGGTTACTTAACTCATCCCCTATCCAATTTTGAGCTCATAGGAGATGATAAGTGTGGGAATATTCTAGAATTCTCCAGCAGATAAGAATATTCTAGAACCCTATGAGGATTTCACTCAATCTCACCCAACGCAGGTCAAAGTGGGCCTAAGTGCACTGAAATGCACCCTTAGATGGGCATACCTACATTGAAGCACATTTACCCCTAACCAAGGCTGCGATGGTCCCTCAAGGAGGCATTTATGGAGGGAGGCCAGGAAACTTTCAAGGAAGGAGGAATTCGAAGTGATGACTTGTCTAGGGCATATAGCAACTGGATTAGGGTTTGATGAGCCCTAATAGTACTAATCTGAATGATGGGAGTGATGTGCCCAAATAGACTTGTAACAATTTTACTGCAAATTCACTTCATTTTGTTTACCTCTTTTAGGAGGAAACTTATTAGACTCCTGAAACATTTCATCAAATGAATTAGAAACCTTAATAACATCATATTTCAAACTTGATTCATATCCTTGAAAGGTTTTAGATTCATCGTCATCTTCATGTTTGATCATTAATAATGAAAAGTTTTGACTAGAATTAACAATCCTCTTCATTTGTCCCACATTTACAAGAGATGCATTCAACTTCTTGTTGCGTGCTCTAACAATGTACTCAATCCCATTCTTGAAAAATGATATTTTTTCTCATGGAGATAATTTTTTTTCTCCTACCATAAATATATGGACTTCCCAAAACAATACCACATATATTAATTGGAATTACATCAAGCTCTACCTCATCTAGTACATTTGCAATCACTGCAAATCTAAGTATGCATTTCTTTGTCACCTGCAATTTTGCATTCTAACCTACTCAACCTAAAGGATAAGGTTTAGGATTAGGAATGGTTTCTAAATTCTAATTCTTGACAGTGTCCTATGAGATAAGATTTGTTTGTGAACCACTATCACACAATGTATCTATCTTGGTATGTTTTGAAATGACTCTAATATCGAAAAGTTCTATTCTTGTTTTTGTAGAAATTCCCACTGTAGATCAACAGATTATGCAATATACTAAATCACAATACAAGATCTACTTCTACAACACTTTGCGGAAGCTTAATCGATTGAGCAAGATCAAGAGAACACATATAACTGAGAATGAGAAATCAATCACACATAACACAGAAGAAATAACCCGGGGAAAGCCTCAGCCTAAAACCCCAATCTCTGTATTATCATACAAGTGGAAAATAGTCACAGAATTACACAAAGCCTTAGCTCGGAAGCTATCTAGCTCTCAGTATAATCCCTCTACTGCTCATAGATAGTCAAAGGCCTCTCACAAACCTTCTCCTCTGTCCTCCAAGCCTCCTATTTCCTTGCACAATTTTTCTTGGGGTCCAGTGCTTCCACACATGTGAATTCCCACTTCACACTACTCACTTGGCCTAGTAGTAACTGCGCAATCTTGAATAAGATAATTCCTTTTGCATGGATGTGTTTCCTTTATAGGAAAAAATTCATCCAACTGATAGTACATTGTCCCTCCTCTGATCTCAATTGGGTCTTTGACTGAACTGACATGCATGAGTTATTTATGAGAGAATATTCAGTTATTTGAAGTGAAACAGTTACATGCATGCACGCATTAACTAATTGAACTCAGAATTAATTCAACAAACTATTTGAATTAATCTAACTGGACTTGACTTAGTTAACCGAGCCAACTAATTACAACTCAATATTGCAACACATCCTTATCTCTTTAACTAATGGATAAATTACTCAATTAATGGCAAAACTGTTGCATGTCCCCACATAGACTTCATGTTTGATTTTCCTTAACTAATTAACTCATGGTGAATTAATTAATTAATTTCCAAACAACTACTAAGATCAAATTCCAATTTTACTTCACTACTTTAGTTTAGGGACTGACTAAAATAGGAAGGTACCTCGAAATGCTATTTATAGAATGTTATTTTTAGCACTTCCATTTTTTCATTCCTTGTTGTTATGTTCAACACTGGCTGAACTGCTATTTATAGCAGTGCTATTTTTAGCACTTTTATTTCAACATTTCTTGTTGCTATTTCCAAAATTCCCTCTCAACAAGAAAGGCATTCAACTCAAACCCGATCGTGAACCTTTGGAATGTTCTACATACAATACTTCTCCCAAGTGTGGTTTCTCTAGCAACTCTAGAAACAAAAGAACTCCCAACTGACCTCCCTGTTGGGCTAGAAACATCTTCTGATGTTGAATCTCTATCTGCTGCTCACAAGTTCTCCCTCTCTGACCACCGATCTGCTGCAACACTCCATGCATATCGTACCATTGCACACCTCTTTATGCCATCCTGCACTGGTGCAACACTCCTTTGCCTCTCGCATTGTTGCAGCCTGCTATCTCTGCATTATCTTGGGATTCCTGCACTATAGCTCTCTCTACCACTCCATCTGCATCTATCTCTACCCACTTAGCCAATCCTGCTACTCCTCGTTGGGGCTCCCGTAGCAAGGTCTAATCAAAGAGGTTGGGTACCCCAATGATCCTGCCCCTATTCCATCCTTCTTGGGATTGTCACTCCACATCACCCCACCTCCTACCTAGAGGTATGGATGCATGTGATCCCTCTTCCCACTTGGCTTGAAATTTGCCCTACTAGAGGTCTCTACATGAGTAGATGTCTCTACTTGATCTCCTATCGACTTCTTTAGTTGTGGCTACTCCACAACCTCCTGAAGCTGCTTCACCAACTGTGGCTTCTCCACAATTGTCTAAGACTTCTTTTGGTGTTGCATGTTGAGAGGTAGTGTACTCTCCCTCTCAACCACCAAGTCTCCATCAGTTGCCTTGCTCCGCAAGGCTTTGGATGCATCTTGAACCTCAAGAGCATACATGTTCTTGACTCGTGAACTAATCTGCTTCACCTGTCTCATGGTGATGTGTCGAAGGAAAACCTTTCCCTTCTTGAAGACTACATCATAGCCCTTGTCTTCCAGCATGGCGATCGACACCAATTTTTTCTTCAGTCCTGGTACATACTTGACATAGGTCAAGGTAGTGTGAGCTCCATGCTCCTTTTGAAAAACAATCATGCCTACACCTGAGACACTATACTTTTTATCATTACCCATCACTATGAGTATCCGAAGATCTTTCTCCTCCAAGGTATTGAACAAACTCTTGTCACTGGTCATGTGGAAAGAAGCTCCACTGTCAAGAAACCAACCACTTCTCACCATGGATGAAACCATGCATGCGAAAAGTGAGAAATCCAACTCGAGCTGTGAAGCTAGTGCCTCACCTTCTAATCCTTCCACGGATCCCTTCTTGGATTTCCTTAGTGGAAAATTTGTAGCAAAATGGCCCCAGTTGATGACAACAAAAGCATCGCACTTTGGATTTGTCAAACTTCTTCCCTCCATGGAAAGAACTAGATTTGGGATGGGAAACCTTCTCCTTCCCCTTCTTCACCTTACTCGCTAAGGCACAATTTTCTTCATCCTCCTTGGATGAAGAAGATCCATCTATGGTGCTTCTCTGTATCTCCTCCTACATCAGATTCGAGCAAAGTTGGTCCCAATCTAACAGTTTCTCTCTTCTGTTTACCGATTCTTGGTAGCTATGCCAGCTTTTAGGAAGACTAAGGAGTGCATGACTCACCATATCATCATCAACGGTTGTGATCGCTACACTTCCAAGCTCATCCATGTAGGTTGTGAGCTTGTTCAGATATGTAGAGATCGTGTTGTCCTTTTCACTCTTGATCTTACGAAGCTTGTCTTTAGTGCTAGCTTCCTCTGATCACTACTATTTTGGTATAGATATTTCAATGTTTTCCACATCGAAAATGGTGTCTCCTTCCCATGGAGGCTCGAGACAATGTGGTCTCGAACTCCCTCCATGAGGATTCTTCTTGCTCTAGCCACACATTTCTTCCATTCCGCCAGTTGAGTAGCATCAATCGGCTTGGGGAATTCTTGATCAATGAAGTCCTTTAGACCGTTATCCTCTAATATTGCCTCCATGCGATCATTCCAAGCTATATAATTTGAGCTGCCATCAAGGGCATACTCAAGTCTTAAACCACTGAACACCATTGGTGAAATTGAGATGTCATAAGAACTCAATTTCTATATTCAGGAACCAAAAACTTCAAACCTCTCCCTTCTTGTATACCATTCATCGCTTTGGTTACCTTTGCTCCGATACAATGTAGAAATTCCCATTGTAGATCAACAGATTAAGCAATATACTAAAACACAATACAAGATCTACTTCTGCAGCACTTTGCGGAAGCTTAATTGAATTGAGCAAGATCAAGAGAACACATATAACTGAGAATGAGAAATCAATCACACATAACACAGAAGAAATAACTCGGGGAAAGCCTCAGCCTAAAACCCCAATCTCTATATTATCAAACAAGTGGAAAATAGTCACAGAATTACATAAAGCCTTAGCTCAAAAGCTATCTAGCTCTCAGTATAATCCCTCTGCTGCTCATAGATAGTCAAAGGCCTATCACAAACCTTCTCCTCTATCCTCCAAGCCTCCTATTTCCTTGCATAGTTTTTCTTAGGGTCCAGTGCTTCCACACATGTGAATTCCCACCTCACACTGCTCACTTGGCCTAGTAGTAACTGCGCAATCCTGAAGGAGATAATTCCTTCTACATGGATGTGTTTCCTTTATAGGAAAAAATTCATCCAACTGATAGTACACTGTCCCTCCTCTGATCTCGACTGGGTCTTTGACTGAACTGACATGCATGAGTTATTTATGAGAGAATATTCAGTTATCTGAAGTGCAGTAGTTACATGCATGCAAGCATTAACTAACTGAACTCACAATTAATTCAACAAACTGTTTGAATTAATCTAATTGGACTTGACTCAGTTAACTGAGCCAACTAATTCCAACTCAACATTACAACTCATCTTTATCTCTTTAACTGATGGATAAATTCCTCAATTAATGGAGAAATTGTTGCATGTCCCCACATAGACTTCATGTTTGATTTTCCTTAACTAATTAACTCATGGTGAATTAATTAATGATTTTATAAACAACTACTAAGATCAAATTCGAATTTTACTTCACTATTTTAGTTTAGGGATTGACTAAAATAGCAAGGTATCCTGAAATGCTATTTATATAATATTATTTTTAGCACTTCCATTTTTTCATTCCTTGTTGCTATGTACAACACTGGCTGAACTGTTATTTATAGCAGTGATACTTTTAGCATTTCTTTTTGTTATTTTCAACAGTTTTTTCATCTTGAGTTTCATATAGACAATTTGAAGAACTAGTACTTGCAATGTCCTTACCATTCAAATCCATGGCTGTGATCTTTGTTTCTTCTCCATAATTAGAACCTAAATCATGTTGTGTAGTTATATCTGTCTTCTCTTTCTCCTTGTTTTTAAAAATTTTGGGTCTCATCTCTAGATGAAGTTTCCAACATTGATATTCATCATGGCCCTCTTTGGAACAATGTTTACATGTGATATTTTCTTTCTCCATATTGATAGCAACATTCTTCTTCCATTTTCCTTTGAACTTACCCTTTCCTTTTTCTCCAGACTCAAAGGAAATCTCACTAGTTTCTTGAAAAACATTTTTCCCTCTTGTCTCTAATTGAGTTTCTTGTACACAAACTTCATCTAGTTTTGTAGGGTTAAACATGAGAATGGTATGTATCAAATAACTATGCAACCCTCCAATGTATTTGGGCAAAGTATCTTGTGAGGACAAATCTATACCCGAAATCAAAGCTTTTTTTCTAAATTCTTGATTATAATATTGCACATTTGTCCCCTTAGCTTATCTAAAGTTTTTCCAATCCATAATAGCTTTCTACATGTATAATAATGGATAAAATCACCTTCTTATTGACAACAAAATCATTCCAAGAGGATAAAACCTTACCATGTTTCTTCATGTCCTCTTGAGTTTTGGCTTCCCACCAAATTAGTGCCACACCTTCAAATCTAAGAGAAGCAAGATGAATTTTGGTTTCATCATATTTGATTCTTTGCATCCAACAATAAACTTCAATATGATGAATCGAAATATCCAATATCTTTGCATTTACCTCTCCATTGAACATAGGAAATTCAAACTTAAGCAAAGGAGTTTTTCCATGACCCCTTGCGAAATTTGGATGTGTTTGTGAAAGGGTACTAGAAGAAGTTGAAGATGAGGATGAGGATGGAGGTGAAGGTGGTGATTTGTCACCATTCCCTCCATTCCCTTTTGGATTCTTGCCTCCTTTTCCTCCATATCTTCTTGGAGGCTTTGAGCTCTCTCCATACAATCTGGAATTCCTCTCCTCATACAAAACCTTAACCATCTTAGACATCTCAAAGAATGCTTTTATGTAATTTTTTTCATCTTCAAACATCCCTTCAGGACCTTCTTCATGTGCCATGACTATTGAAGCTTGAGTTTTGTTTGTTATCCTTGAAACAATTTGAGATCTTGGCTCCACAATTTCTCCTTCTCCTATTTTGAGTTTCAACCTTATAAGCATTAGAAAAAACTTGCAAACAAATCAAATCTTCACAATAAACTGTTACTCTAATACCAAAATGATGTGTAAGTGTAAACTTGAAGATTTTAAACTATTTTCAAGTTAAAATTTCATGTGTCTTGGATAGAGGATCAATTTACTAAACACATAAACAAGTAAATTTTAACCAAATTTTATAGCCAAACAAAGACTAATAAGAATATCTAAAACATATAACACAAAGCATGATAAAGGAGTTCACCCCTCTCTTGGGCTACCTCTCCTAACCCAACTTCAAAAATAGGGCCTCTTTCATTAAAAATTTTCAAATGTGTGTTTACATGCTTTACAAATATTAAAGAGAAAAACTGATGTCTCCAATGGATCCAACACAAACAAAACCCCCCATTTTGGTTCTTTTTACACCACATTTGGCCCAAAATGGATTAAGTTATGATTGTTTCCAGTTTTTCCCAAATTATTTAGTTAACCATCCTCTAATTCAAAGTAAACTTTGCTTGAGCACCCCAAACATAGAATCGATGCACAAACCTGGCCTACCTTCCCGCTCGACAAGTGAAATTGTAGGACCATTAATTCCACCATTAAGTCTGCAATTCCGAAAAATTAGGACCACAAGGAGGCCACATGCCTAGGGTTTGGGGCTCACCATTCACCCCTGCTGGTCAGGCCCCAACAGCTAGGTCATGGTCACCACGGGCCCATAGGACCGAGTCTAGTTCTAGATTCTCTGTGCTCAAGGCTGATTGATGAACACATTTCATTAGCTGGCGGTGTGACCATATGCCACCGCATATGGCCTGGTGTTATAGACATATTTTGGCACTACAACCCCAATCCTATATGTCAATAAACCAAGGGCTTTTTAACCCCTAAAAGTGTTGTTTCATACCCTAAAGGATCATGGTTAACTGATTACATCATTCACCAAAAGTTCCACCTAAAAAACCACTAAGAACTGGCCAAAACTAGACCATACTGACTTCTCCACTGTTAGGGTGTGATGCATATTGACCCTTACACTAGCCAGGTGTGATGCATAATGAAGAGGCCTTCTGTGGGGTGCGATGAGCGAGAATGGACAAATTTCCAAGACAGTTTGCTAAGTTGATGCTCATGGAATCTTCTAGAAACTTCTCCTATGACACTTGCCTCTCTGAATTCGCCCAGGGATGAGTAAGAGATCCAAGAAATCTCCAAGTGGAACCAAGAACAACAAGTGGAATGACACTAATAAAAAACCCAGAGATGACTCACACCCTTGAACACATCTATAAATGGATACCTCATCTGAGAGAACTAGAGGCTGGAATTTTGTAATTTGTAAGGAAGTGTTGATAGTGTGTCTTTGAGAAGGAACCTTGTATTGTTGGGTGATCTTGCTTTTCATGAGGTGAAGAGGGCTTCGATGCCGGGAGGATGAAGCTAGATTAGACAGCTGGGTTGTAATTCTCCCTTCTATTTTAATAAAGTTCTTTGAGTTTTCCTTCATATAATAGTGTATTTGTGAATGTTGTTATTTGTGAATGCCATTGTATGTTCATTGTATTTCTGATTCTGAAATGCTTATGATATAATAGATCAAGATGCTTTGATGGTGTTTTGTTACTTTGTCTCTACAGGTATTCTCTAAGCAAGATAAGTAGGAGAGGAGTTGCAAGCTCTATCCAGGAGGAGAGACATCAAGCAAGAAGTCAAGTGGAAGATCCAGGTTGGTTCCTTTGCCTCTCTCTTATCTATCATACATAGAGGAAATCCCAAATTACTTTGATTGTTTGATTTTAGGATAGCTACTAATCCTAAAGGGCTACCAGATCGAAAAGACACTAGTTTTCCTAGAAACAAAATGGCGACTCCGCTGGGGAACGAATAGTTTGTTTTTTTGTTGTTTTTGTTTGCTTTATAAACTATAGACAGAGCCTGAAGTTAGCCAAATAGCCTTTGAACTGCTCTTGCTCTATAATTGCAAAGTAGATGAATGTTGCTTCAGTCAATATCTGATTTAGTTTATGAATTGAACATCTGACTTACAAGCATTCTATATGCCCTTTTGGTAGCTCAGTCACCTCTCAAGATCATACCCCTGTACTTTGCTCTTAACTGTCCATCATAGCTCAGCTTAACTCACTGAAATTAGCTGCAAATTTAAGCCAAAACCCATCTCAGTTGCGCTCCCTGGCCTATCGCACTGTCAGTCACTGGAAGCCGTTATGCATCGTACTTCCCATGTGTAGCAGGCATGATGCTTCCCTGTTTTTGTGAAGCCTAGGTGCGATGACTAACTGAGCCTATTTCTCTCCTTGAAATTTGGGGTTTTTTCCTCTTTGTTTTCAGCTTTGTTTAGTTGTTTTTTGTTGCTTATGAACAATATCTCATTGTTGAAGCCTGCTTGCATTACATTGTTCAGCCTCCATTGATTAGGATTAGTAAATGTTTTTATGTATTTGTCCATCATTTGTGATCCTTTGTTGAAAATTTACTTCAATCGGTCTGTCATTTTGGTTCAAAAAGTGTCATAACTGTCGTTTTTGTGTCAAAAAGAGAAGTGCCGTTGAGTGTTCCTTCTCTATGTAGTCAATTGAACTTTTTTTCTTGTATTTGATTTGATTTGTTGTTATTCAAAGTGTCAAAAGCATTTTCTATTCGAATTGAAAAGTGTTGTTTAGTCTTCCATTCCATTTTGAAAAGAAATTGTCGAAATGTCGCTTTGAGTGAAATGTTTCAGATCTATACTTAGTTCTCTTTTTTGGAATTCCTCACATTAAGGGAATGAAAAGTGAATACATGCATTTGCATTTGAATTTAGATTGTGTTCAAAAAATGATTTAGGAAAAGTGCATTTAGTGTGTGCTCTTTTCTCTTTGTTTGAAACAATCGTAATCTTCTTTCCTTAGTATCTAGGATTTTCATTGCTAAAAATAAACAATGATTGTTTATCATTGTAGATTGCATTTAGGAATTTTACATCTACATCATGTGGTGAACCATTGAAAGACAAACTTCTAAACAAGATCAACTCTAAAATAAATTTCAATGAACTTAACAACGCTTTGGAACCTAACACAACACATTTAGAGGTTTAGGCTAGAGATGTGTTCCGACATCGTAAAATCTAGTAACTATCATTTTCATCGAAGGTTGGGTGATTCCTCCTCTTTGATACGACAAGTGCTAGCACAAACTTGTGCTCCCCATACCATCAAGTATATATTGGGAGACCAAAATAGGCTTATATCCTTTATCCATAGGAAGTCTTGTTTGCCGCCCTATCGATCGCAATGCACTGAACAAAATATTCGGGAAGATTGACTGCCGTACATAAGTCCTTGGTAATTTCTCTTTAATTTATCACCAAGGTGTATATTGTAGTTTTGTGATTGGTTTGGTAATCCCTCTGTCTAGATTTCCAAAGTAGTTACTTTTGTTCCTTTTCGACTCCTTAAAAGAAAAAGTCCATCTGAGCATTGTCACTTCACGCTCATTAAAAATCAAAGGGGACTAGACTCATCTTTAGATTTTTCTCGACTCTTAAAAATTGAAAAAGAAAAGTTGTGTCAAAATGTCTTTAAAATTTATTTAATTTGGAATAATATAATTTTCCCTTTAATTTTTAGTTGATCAAATAATCTGCAATCGTGGAAGAAAGTTAATCAAAACCCCGTCATTCGTAGAGACTAGCGAGTCAACCGTCTTTGACTCTAGAAACGAAGCCATTCCGGGCAAAATGGTCTCATTTAACTAAGTCCAATTCATCTGATTTATTTGAAACTTGTGTTTCAACATCGTCAGAGACTACAATTACTTCAATAATTTTTGGTACAACTGCCTTTACAGAAAAAGTTCTGCAGTTATAAGAGAACATTAGAACTGATCCTAGTGTAACGGTAGACACTTTTATACCTGAAACAACTCTAGCTAGAGCTGATCCATAGAATGAATTCCACTTACCTGAACATCTGGAAGTTGAGTCCCAGAATTCAGAAGGTGTTACCTCTCCAATATCTGTCACTGCAGAAGCTATACCTTCTTTGGCTCCAGAAATATTTTACGGACTTGACGGTCTACCTCTTCCACCTAGACTGATTGCTATAGAGGAGATAGTAGATGATTTTCCATCCAGTACCCCATTACATTTTGGGACTGGGATTCATCTATATCCTTCTACTCCTGAAGTTAATTCTTTTAATCATCCTTCATCGAAAGTTCCTGTCGACTTGCTAGGAAACCTTTTGGATAGACTAAACATGTTTGAGCAAACATCAACATCTAAGACTGTATCATATGATATAGCTACAACGGAGCTTCCTACTACCATTCCTAAAATGTTTGCTGGTATACCATCTGTCCAAACTAGTTATCAATCACTAGTTGGAGTCCACTCAGGCACTGTTTTGATGACATGGTCTGTTCCTATTTTTTCATTCGGAATTCCATATGGTATTTCTTATGTTGAAACTCAGGAAATTGATCTTGCATGCCAGTATCAATTTGGACAGACTAGTCTTCAAAGAATGATATATCCTTTGAACATTGGATTGATGCCATATGGAGGGCAGTATGCTTTTTCATTGTTCCCTCCTGGGGAATAACCATATGAGAGTTCACAACAAAATTCAGGTCAAACTGGAATTACATCTAGTGGTTGGGTACCAATACTGCCTCAACAACCAAGGGTTGTATATTCAATGCAACCAATCCAACCTGTGTCGAATATTCCCACTACACCTACTATTTTGTCTTTGTTGCAAGTACAAGCACTGCCTGTTATATGTCAACCTCAAGTCTCTCAGGTTGCAATAAAACAACCTCTTGTCTCTATGGCTCAATCACAACCTCAGGTTAGTGCTTCCATACCTAGAATGAATCAGGCTCAAATGGGTATTATCACCCCACATCTTGGTCAATATTCCAATATTGGGAAACAACAAATGGTCCAACAACCATGGCTAGTGCAATACCAACAACTGCAATACCAGCAAACCTACCGAGGACCTGAGCAACAAGGCTTTGTAGGTAATGGACAACTGCATTTTCAAAATGGTTATCAACAACGATACTATACTGGTTATGTCCAACAACCTTATCAAAGTTACCAACATTAGATACATTATGCTAGTTTGCAAAGACCTACTGCTTAGGCAATTCCATCTTATCTTGGGTATGCTTCGCCTAACCTGAATCAACAGTTGCCTTTTGTAGCAACTCTAGAATTACCAGATTTGAACTGACTGACAAATGATCCAATTGCATATGCCCCTTGGTGGCCAATGATTCCTCATAAACTTCCATCCGATATTATTAAATTCAATGGAAATCTAGGTGAAGATCCATTGAATCACGTAATGAATTTTCATTTGTGGTGCTCATCTAACACCCTAAATGATGATTTGATTAGGCTTCACCTTTTTTAGAGAACACTAACTAGTTTGGCAGCGAAATGGTATATTGAATTACCTAGAGCTTCATTTGATAACTTCAGCACCCTTGCCACTACTTTTCTAACCCACTTTGAGTTACCCATAAGGTACGAAATGGGGACAAAACTCCTTACCAACTTTAAATAGAAAACAACCACTCACATATCTGATCATATTCATGAGTGGTGACATCATCGATGAATGGTAAAGGCGTATGTTCCTGATCAGCTTTTAGCTAAGTGGTTTATTAAGTCCTTATTACCATCTATAACTGAGGATGTGGCAAAAGGAGGAGTTTTCACTGAAGAGAAAGTCATTGCTCATGCCCAATATTTAGACTTGATCTATACTTAGTGTGGTATACTCTACAACAAAATTCCTGATGCTCCCAGACAAGAATTTTCCATTCCTCCTCCTCCTAAATCGAACAGGGACTCTCAAGCCAACGATGGCGTGATCGGTACCTCAAGCACACAAACCGTAAAGGATCCATTTGGTAAAGCGCTTGCAGTTTCTAGTAAAAAAGCAAATGATAAAACTCTTGCCTTGGAGATTAATGCCATGCCATCTGACAAAGGAAAGAATTTGAAGCAACCGGGGGGCAAGAAGAAAGGGAAAAATAATAAGAATAAACAGGAGAATTCAACTCCTAAAAAATCTTCTGAAAATCCTACTGGGCAAAAGAAACCTCGTTATCCATGTTACACATGTAACAAAATATTGTCCACATCGAGATGAGGTCGCAAAATTTTTAAAAACTTCAAGTACCTCAGTGGTGTTGACTGGTCTGTTTCCAAACCCAGAACCCAATCTAGTTGCTTCGATCATGCTTCCACATCGCAAGTGCTTATGATCCAGGTGGATATTGGTGGCCACCTACCAAGTCCATCTGGACCCCCATCATTGTTTCTCTCAGCATTTTCAGTTTCCTTAATTGTAGCACAACTTACTATTTTTAGTACTTTTTCGGGTCCTGAACTTTCAGAGCCGTTTTGAGGCCCTAAACGACGTTTTTTGGGAAATCTGGGGATAACATGGGTCCATGGACCCATATTCCCCTTCCCAAAGTGGTAGTTCTCGGATAGATCTTTCTAACGAGCTATCGTATGCATCAAACGAAGATCATATGCCAAAGTTACGACCCCGGGAAATTGATGTACCAATTTACCCAAACGGGGCCCA
>APFE030718916.1:242159-308450 GCA_000404065.3 Pinus taeda | reverse complement strand
CCTAAATTTTAACCACAAATTCACTTAAAAGGCTTAGAATTAATAAAGATTGGAAAAAAATAAATGTGGCCCAATGATAATGAAAGTGGGATGAATGTGGTGACATAGTAGTGAAATGGAGGTGATATAATGGACATAATAGTGAAAGTGTAATGGAAATGAATGACATTTTCAAGACTCAACACCTAGTCTTGATGGCACAGGGAATAGTACACTAGATCTCCCAAAATAAACTGGTGTAATTTGAGGGGGAAAACCACTCCAGAACTCCAAATCCCAAATTCGCCATAGAATGATGAAAATGAAAGGTAAAACTACTTTTATGATTACTATTCACGTACTTCAAGCAAAATGTTAGTTCTAACTCATTTTTTGTACGTATATATATGTATTTCTAATCAGTTTGATGGAGTGATTGAGCAAGTTAAATGACCGACGAAAGAATATGATGTGCTAAACAACGAATTAAACATTTTGACCACAAAATGAGCAATGTTATCGCATGGTTCAAACTCGTTAAAAAATAAACCTACCAATGAGCAATGTTAACGCAAGGTTCAAGCTCGTTAAAAAGTGAACCCACCTTCGGTAAGTAACCTTTGTGATTGCCATAATATCAGTCTTTTGAATCTTGGTTGTGTTCATGCCATCACCTCCATTCTTTTGGCCGATCATATGCTTCCACTTGATTGTTTACCTCTTTGAGGAATAGCTGCGATGAGTGGTCATATTTGCCACCCTCTTCACATCACCATGTTTTGAGAAGTTCCAAGCTTACCCAAAACCAGTTGCTACCCTAAACACCACTCATTCCTCAAAAAACGAGTCTTCTTTAAACTCTTTTCAGACTCATCAAATATGAAAAGATTGTCAAGTTATTGGCCTTTCCAGCTTGCTAAAGTGATTGGAAGTGCCATCCCTCCTCTATATTTTAATATTTTTCGGACATGAGGGATTGTATCATGAAAAATTTCAAGCGCTTTTCTTTTTGGCTCGCTACAATTATCGAAAAATCATCCCTTTCGTATTATTTTATCCTTTTTCGGACTTAAGGGATTATACTACGAAAAAGAACTACTAGAGTTTCCTTTTCGTCCCTTTTCAAACTCTCTAAACATGAAAAGGACCAAGTTATCCTTGTTACTAAACTTGTTAAAACAATAACAAAAAACTTGTCCACCCAGACAAGAACGAGTTTCACTTTCGCTAGGCTCGCTAAAACATTGCGACAGGTTTGCCTGAAGGGAAAATTATAGAACTAGCATATGGTATCCTCTCAAGCTTGACAAAAATAAAGAGGTACTAGTCAGAAATGAATGGGGAAAAAGGGAAGAAAACTTAAAGAATTTATTGGTAGCAAGTTGCTCTTGAACATGACACTTTCATTCCATCACCATGATTGAGTCGGGTTGGGTTATTTTGTTCATCGGTCATATCACCATTGGTTCTCCATACCATCCATCTTGTGGGGTTAACACTACCAATCCATCTCAGTGTCACCAATATGTTCAAAAGAAGTCATTTAGAGAATTCACCATCCAGTTAATGCCTCATCCACTATAATACCTTCACCCTCCATTTTTCATGACCGCCATTCCTGAACCTTGTATCGCCAGATCGTTTTTCACCTCCAGAAAATCATTTTCTTTGTTTCATGTCGTTGATGTGGGATACATTAAGGCCCTCCTATGACGGGTCACTTCTTATCGACATCAGCTCATTATCCAAGAAGTTGACTTAGAAACAATCCTTTCAGCACTTTGAAGCTTGCATGCCTCAATGGCAAGTTTCTCACTTCCAAAGACAGGCTTACATCAATAGCCTTCGACCGAAAGATTTTGTGTGGTGTTCAACATCGGATCATATATTCACACCATGTGAATTGTACTGTAGTACCTTGAGGGTCGTTATCATTATCAGTGATTCTTCTCGCGTCTGTTAACAACTTAAATTATTGGCTAGTAATCAGGCGATGTCTATCCATGTTTGACTTCAGAACATTTTTTCACAAGGATCAACTTGTACATCAGGCGAATATTGAACGAGTTTGAAGACCTCAGATCTAGTTTCATCCATCTGGGTTGTGATATATTCAAGAATATAAAGACATCAAATATACATAGAAGCTGCACAAATAATCATCCAAGCTAAGGGATGGTGACTCTACATATAAAGAATCACCAGTCTACAAATGCAGACGGTTATCTGTTCTATGTACATGAAAATGAATTTATAAAGCTAAGGATGGGAATGCCTGCCTCAGATAGATCATGGAAAATTATATTGTGATGATGTACTATATTGTATCTTATACAAGTCACCTTCCAGGTCGAATACCTCGGATCCTCATGATAAAGCATTTCCCCTGACATCAAAAGATTTACGACTTCATGCTTTAGGGGGCAACTGTTATAGACATATTTGGGAACTACAACCCCAATCTTATATGTTGATAAACCAAGGGCTCTTTAACCCCTAAAAGTGTTGTTTCATACCCTAAAGGATCATGGTCAACTGATTACATCATTCCCCAAAAGTTCCACCTGAAAAACCACTCAGAACTGGCAAAAATTGGACCATACTGACTGCTCCACTATCAGGGTGCGATGCATAGTGACTCCTACACTAGCCAGGTGTGATGCATACTGAAGAGGCCTTCTATGGGGTACGATGAGTGATAATGGACAAATGTTCGAGACAATTTGCTAAGTGGATGCTCATGGAATCTTCTAGAAACTTCTCCCATGACACTTGCCTCTCTAAATTCGCTCAGGGATGAGTAAGAGATCCAAGAAATCTCCAAGTGGAACCAAGAACAACCAATGGAATGACACTAATCAAAAACCCAAAGATGACTCACACTCTTGCAGGCATATATAAATGGATCCCTCATCTAAGAAATCTAGAGGTTGGAATTTTGTAATTTGTAAGGAAGTGCTGATAGTTTGTCTTTGAGAAGGAACCTTGTATTGTTGGGTGATCTTTCTTTTCATGAGGTGAAGAGGGCTTTGATGCTGGGAGGATGATGCTGGATCAAATAGCTGGGTTGTAATTCTCCCTTCTATTTTAATAAAGTTCTTTGAGTTTTCCTCCATACAATAGTGTATTTGTGAATGTTGTTATTTGTGAATGCCATTGTATGTTCATTCTATTTCTGATTTTGCAATGCTTATGATATGATATATCAAGATGCTTTGATGGTGTTTTGTTACTTTGTCTCTACAGGTATTCTCTAAGTGGGATAAGTAGGAGAGGAGTTGCAAGCTCTGTCGAGGAGGAGAGAGATCAAGAAAGGAGCCAAGCAGAAGATCTAGGTTGGTCCTTTGCCTCTCTCTTATCTATCATACATAGAGGAAATCCCAAATTACTTTGATTGTTTGTTTCTAGGATAGTTTCCAGTCCTAGAGGGCTAGCAGATTGAAAAGACAATAGTTTTCCCAGAAACACCTGGGGTTGGCCCCCCATTTCCTTTGCCACACCCATGGTTCCGTGAGGGGAAATATGACCCAGGGCTAACCACTTAACCTTTCTGCCCTTGATTTAGCTTTATGCTCTGGCGATGTTATATGCTCTAAGGCTGTGGCCATTGGCCGGACTAAGGCCTAGCCCCTTGGCCCTTCCACCTGTGGTCCCATTGATCCAAATGGATCCTAGAAACCCTCTAAGTCTTCAAACATTCAAAAATATCGCATGTGAAGAGCTTTCCAAAAAGTCGAATTACACTTTCAGGAGGCAAAAACATGAAGAAATCAGTGAAATAAGTCTTATCATAGGATTACATCAACTTTGCATCAGAGCTGTTGAATCTGGCCGATCAACGGTCCAAATCTGATTGGCCAATCACAATCAATGGTGGTAAGCGAGGGCTATCAGTAGAGACCACACGGAATATGCAATAGCAATCAGCGGGTTCAACGAGGATTGTCGATCAAGCGTGCAGATCGATGGCCCAAGTTTCATCACAGTATCCCTGTCGGCAAATCCAAAGGAGTGCTTACAACGGCCCAAGGTACGTGCGATATACGATTGCGATCAATCGCATCACAACATCACATCAGAACATTACAGCGGAGTGGGGCCGCAATAGCTGGACCTGATAACATTATAAATGGTATTTGATATAATTTGAGATCCAGAAAATAGGGTTTTCCTTTTTATTTGCATTTTTCGTTAAATCAATGAAATACAAAGGGTAAAGCACGATGTGATGAAATCAAACCCGAAAGGGCTTATTTATAGATTCAATAAGCGCTATAAAGGTAGACCTGGTAGGAGTTATAAGGCAGATTCATAATATTTCAAATCCAATGAACAATGATTTGGCATATTTTCCCATGTTTTGCAGCGTTTCTCTGTGTAAACAGAAAATGACCAATTTTGGGATTTCAAAGGCCCGATGACCCATTCTGTTATAGTATAGGAGGCCACCATTCCTGAAAGAGTTTAGAAATGATTGCTAACGCTCAGAGGGGGATCTGAGCAGACAGAGGTAGGGAAGCTAGAGAGCCCGAGGAGGAGAAACAAATAGACAACATAGATTGGCTTTAAAGCCACAGATTGACAAAAAACAGACAGGCAGTGCTGAGACAGAGCAAAGACAGAGACAAAGAGTGATAGGGAGAGTCTGTGTACTCAGAGAGGCTTGAGGGGTTCAAGCAAAACTCTTGTTGTTGTAACTGTTATGTGTTGAGACCCAAATTGAGCTCATACTTTTGTAAAACTGTGTTTTTGAAGACATAATAAAGAGGTCACCACTAAAGGCTAGATTGAGAGACGTAGCCCAGGAATGGTTGGTGAACTCCTTATTAAACTATTGTGTTTATGTGTGTTGTTTATTATGTTCTTTAACTGCTTCATTGTCTATGTATTTCACAATCTTATCGACCCATTGCACAAAGTAACATAGGCATATCCATGCACATGAATCTGTAATACCTTAATAATTGTCTTAGATCTCATTATCAGATCAAGTGGTATCAGAGCTTTAGGTTTGCTATGGTTAGACAAGCTTGTGCTAGATTGTTGAATGCTAACTAGGTCAAAGCTCAAATTAGGAGAAGGAGAACTGGTTGAGACCAACCCAGAAATAGGAAGAGTTTATCCTAGGAGGAAAATGGCAGAAGAAATTCCCTTGGAATCAGACTCTTAGTTCATGGATAGTTTCATGACAATGAGAGCCATGGTAGAAGAGATGTATCGAGAATTTAAGAAAGGTCGAGGTGAAGATACTTCAACCTCCAAACAAGACAAAGGAAGAGAGGAACCTCTTCTAGATGGCCATTCTGAAGGCAAAGGGAAAGGGAAAGAGCTTCCTCTAACAACACCTCCTTCAAGCCCTTTGATTAAATTAGATGTAGAATTTGATTTGCTAATATATGGTAGAGAATTAAATGCAGAAAAGCTAGATAACTAGATTAGATAGATTGATGTATGTTGCAGGGTGCAGAACATCGATTTAGAAAGGAGAAAGATTCAGCTGGCCAGTGTTCGCCTCGGAGGAACTGCCCTAGTGTGGTGGGAAGGCAAGACACAAGATGATTTGAAGAAGCATGGTGAAATTCTTTCTACCTGGAGTGAATTTGTTTCGGCCATTAAAAAACAATTCTATCCACTAGCTTATATGCAGCAAGCTATGATGAGTTGGCAAACTCTTCGCCAATTAAAGGGGCAAAGTGTACAAAGATATACCCAGGAATTTAGAAAAAGAGCTTTAATTCTAGGCATTTCTCTAGACTCACCTGTAACTTTACTGAAGTATATAGGTGGTCTACATAGCTATTTGAGGCACACCATTCTCATGTTTAACCCTACTAGCAGAGATGAGGTATCTGTTTAGGCTACACATCTAGTGGCTAGAGGCAAGAATGTGAACCCAGAGATTGGGGGATCATCAAAACCCACTACAAGCAAGAACAAGGAAAAGAGGAAGCAAAAATGGAAAGATAGGAAGGCAAACACTGTACAGAAAGACAAACCTTCATGCACTCACTGCAAGAAGGATGGACATGATGCTAAACATTGGTGCTCTTTGCATCCGGAGCTGAAACCCAAGAAGTTCGATGGCAAGAAGAAGAAGATTGCTGCTGCTATTCAGAAAGATTTGGCGTTAGACTCAGGCAATGAAACAACAGTCACAGCCATAGGTATAAAACGTAAAAATTATGAAGCATCTACTAGTAATTATGTACAATCTAATGATAATGAAGAAAATGAGAGGAAAAGACATGAGCTTTTTCATATTAGAGTTATTTCCAAGCACCAAAAGGTTGATACTTTATTTGATAGTGGTTCACAAGTAAACTTGATTTCTGAAGCAATTGTAAAGATGTTGGGACTACTAACCACACCTCACAAGAAGACATATTGTTATGAAACCAGCTCACGAAAAGATAGAAAAGATAGATCAACGCCTTAGAATTCAGCCTCTTCGAGGGGGCAACCTCCTTTACATTACATAAATGAACAATTCTTGGATGATACAAATGATAAAAATTCCTTTCTATATATAGGAGTCTAAGGAGTCACAATATAACCCAGCCGACCTAACAATAATAATATAAAGACACAAAAATAACAATAGAGGGATTCTATGGGGCACAGTAATGTAAATTCATGCAAGCAATTTTTACTAATGGTTGTAAAGGAAAATAAACCTGATAAAACCAATATATTTGAGGGTTGTGATGATAAACAGAAAGTTGATTTAGAAAAATTCGTTTCAGAATATGATATCCTATTTCAAGAACCTAAAGATTTTCCACCCAAAAGGGAAATAGTACATGATATTCATTTGCAACAAGATTCTCTATTGCCTAACATCGGAAAGTATAGGTTATCCATTTTAGAGAATGTAGAGATCAAGATGCAGGTACATGAGCTACTTGAGAAAGGGTTCATAAGACCAAGCACATCACCATGCAGATCTCCAATCATGTTGGTGAGAAAGAAAGATGGTTCGTGGAGGATCTGCATTGATTACAAAGCACTGAATAAAATAACAATCAAGAATCGTTATCCTCTTCCTCACATAGATGATCTATTAGATCAGTTGAAATAAGTTGTTTACTTTTCCAAGTTAGACTTGTGTAGTGGCTACCATTAGGTCAGAGTTGTCGAACAAGATGCATGGAAGACTGCTTTCAAAACAAAGAAAGGGCTGTATGAATGGCTAGTTATGCCTTTTTGCTTAACTAATGCCTCTGCCACTTTCACGAGAGTTATGAATGATGTACTCCAACCTTTTATTGATGATTTTGTAATTGTATATTTAGATGACATTCTTATTTTCAGTAAAACATGGGAAGAACATTTGAAGCATGTAAAGCAGACTAGATGTTTTGAAAAAAGAAAATCTCTATGTTAAGTTATCAAAATGTGAATTTGGCAAAACATCTTTGAATTATTTGGGTCATATTGTAGGGGGTGGTGAATTGAAGATAGACCCCTCTAAGGTTGAAGTCATTGTGAACTGGCCTAAACCCAAATCTACTACAGAAGTTAGGAGCTTCCTAGGAGAAACACAATATTGGAGAAAGTTTATTGCTAACTTTTCCTTGATTGCAGCTCCCTTACATGCTTTAACAGGATTGAACAAGGTGTTTCAGTGGGGAGGAAAATAGCAGAAATCCTTCAACACCTTGAAATAAAAAATTAGTACAACACTAGTATTAGCATTGCTAGATTTCAAAGACCATTCAAGATTGAAACAGATGCCAGTGACTATGCCATGGGAGCAGTGTTGATGCAACACGGTAAACCCATATGTTATCATTCCGAGACTTTTAATTCTGCAGTAGTTAATTATCCCACATATGATAAAGAATTGTATGCATTAGTGCAGAGTGTGAAAAAGTGGAAACATTATCTATTGGGCAAGGAAACAATTATACATACTAATCATCAACAATTTCAATATTTATAGTCACAAACTAAATTGCAGCAATCAAGACACTATAGGTGGATGGGTTTTCTACAACAGTTTCATCTAGTCATCAGGTATAAGAAAGGCATACACAATAAAGTTGTAGATATGTTTTCAAGAGAAATCATAAGTTCATCTACTATACTTAAGCATAATTTAGTATTGCATGAAAGATACATTAAACAATATGCTCAAGATGTAGATTTTAAAGATGTATATGCAACTTTAAGTCAGGGAAAACAAGTAGAAGAATTGGATTATCATGTTAAGGACCAACTCTTGTATCATTTGGGAAAGTTATGCATTTCTCAAACTAAAAGAGTTAACATAATCTGAGAAGCACATACTTCTCTAATATCAGGTCATTTTGGTGTAAGTAAAATAGTTTCACATGTGCAAAGGTTCTATTATTGGCCAAGGATGCATGAAACAATTTCTAGATATATTAAAGGGTGTACCATGTATGCTAAAATCAAGCCCAACAATAGAAAACTAGGCTTGTACACCCCACTTCCAGTTCCTTCTCGTCCTTGGGAAAGTGTTTCCATGGAATTTGTTGGGGGATTGTCAAAATCTAGAAAAGGTCATGACTATTTAATTGTTATTGTGGACAAGTTCAACAAAATGTGTATTTTAATACCTTGTAACAAACAGATTACAACTGAAAAAACAATGAAGTTGTTCTTTCAACATGTCTCGGTGCATTTTGGGTTACCCACTTCCATTGTATCTGATCGAGATTCTCGATTTGTTGGGAAGTTTTGGTCAAGTCTGTGGGAATTGATGGACACTAGACTAAAGCACAACCTTTCATCCACAAACAGATGGCCAAACAAAGGTGGTCAACAGGATAGTGATCCAGTTACTCAGGGGCTATTGCAGCAAGCATCCCAAGCTTTGGGATGAACATTTATGTTATGTGCAACATGCTTACAACTCTGCTAAGCACTCTTCTACACAAAGATATCCTTTTGAGACTTGTTTTTGTTTTAGAACAAGGTCTCCCTTGGATTTTATCTTTAGTAAAGACATAATAGTTGATGGATACAGTGATGTGGACAAAGCAACCAAGTTCATTGAACAACTCCAAGAAATTCACCAGGTAGGGCAAGAATAGCTGGAGAGGAGCCTGGCCAAGTACAAGGCAAGGCATAATAAGCATCGAATTGAGCATAGATTCCAAGTTGGTGATCAAGTGATCAAGTCGGGCTATACATCAGCAAAGAAAAAATGCAAGGTGAAGGTAAGAAGCTGAAGCCAATAAGGTATGGTCCTTTCAAGATACTTGAGAAAATTGGTGAGAACGCTTTTTGCCTTGATTTTCTAGCTTACATGCACATCTATTCAACAGTTAATGCAGAGAACTTAAGACTATTTGAACCTTCTATGATTGAAGATCCCGAAGAGCAAAGTTAGTTGCCTTCTATTGATGATCTGTTGCTTGAATATCTCAATGAGTTATAGGAAGATACAGTTCTAGACAACAAGGTGAGAACTATGTGCAGAGGGGATGCTGAGTACCTCAGAATCAGACTCAAAGGTTCAAAACCAAGCAGTGAAAGATGGATAGAGATTGGGCAAGTGAGGAAGTTGTATCCTCACTTGATTGATGCTTAAAAACCAACTTTTGGTGGTCCAAAATCTTTTTCAGTGGGAAGGCATGATCCAAATGGATCCTAGAAACCCTCTAAGTCTTTAAACATTTAAAACTATCACATGAGAAGAACTTTCAAAAAGTCGGATTACACTATCGGGGGGCAAAAACATGAAGAAATCAATCAAATAAGGCTTATCGAAGGCTTACAACAACTTTTCATCAAAGCCGTTAGATCTTGCCGATCAACGATCTAGATCCAATTGGCCAATCACAATCGGCAGTGGCAAGCAGGGGCTATCGGCAGAGACCACACAGAATATGCGATAGAGATTAGCGGGGTCAATGAGGACCGTCGATCAAGTGCGCAAATCGATGACCCCAAGTTGCATAACAGTGTCACTATCTGCAAATCCAAAGGAGTGCTTACAACGGCTGGGGTACGTGCAATATGCGATTGTGATCAATCACATCACAACATTGCATCAGAACATTAAAATGGAGCAGGCTGTGATAGTCAGACCCGATAACATTATAAATAGTATTTGATATAATTTGAGATTCGGAAAACATGGTTTTCCTTTGTATTTGCATTTTTCGTTAAATAAACAAAATACAAAGGATAAAGCGCCAATGTGATGAAACCAGACCCGAAAGGGTCTATTAATGCTGTTATATATGATTTCAAGTCTGATAAAGCCATTTTTACGGGGTTTTTCAATGTTTTAATGCATTTTTAAATACAAAGGGGAATCAAAATATAAGCGGGGTTTCGAGCGGGCCAAAGGTGGTAAGTGGTTTGGGCTGGGCTCTACCCAATCCCATACAATGGCTACCACGTGTCTAGGCTAAGGAAAGAGAAAACCACCCTCATCGGGCGGTTAACCTCCGTAGGAAAGAGCTGCCCGAAATGAACCACAACCATTGGATTTAGATCTCCTAGATTAACGATGGAGATGCATAAGCACTATAAAGGCAGACCCAATAGGAGTTATAAGGCATATTCATAATATTTCAAATTCGATGAACAATGATTTGGTGTATTTTCTTATGTTTTGCAGCATTTCTCTGTGTAAATAGAAAACGACCAATTTTGGGATTTCAAAGGCCTGATGACCCATTCCGTTATAGTATAGGTGGCCACCATCCCTGAAAGTGTTTAGCAATGATTGCTAACGCTCAAAGGGGGATCTGAGTGGAAAGAGGTCAAGAAGCCAGAGAGCCCAGGATGCAGAAATGAACAGACATCGCAGATTGGATTTAAAGCCTCAAATTGACAGAAAATAGATAGGCAGTGCTGAGATAGAGCAAAGACAGAGACAAAGAGTGATAGAGAGAGTTTGTGTACTCAGAGAGGCTTGAGGGGTTCAAGCAAAATGCTTGATGTTGTAACTGTTGTGTGTTGAGACTCAAATTAAGCTCATATTTTTGTAAAACTCTGTTTTTGAAGACATAATAGAGATGTCACCACTGAAGGTTGGACCAGGAGATGTAGCCCAGGAGTGGTTGGTGAACTCCTTATTAAACTATTGTGTTTATGTGTGTTCTCTATTATGTTCTTTAACTGCTTCATCGTCTATGTATTTCGTAATCTTATCAATCCATTGCACAAAGTAACATAGTCATATCCATGCACATGAGTCTGTAATACCTTAATAATTCTCTTACATCTCATTATTAGATCACCCATGGGCACTAGGGTGGCCAGGGGCTAGGGATTAGCTCGACTCCCTCCCCTATATGCACACATTGTAAATTTTATATAGCACGTTCAAAGCATTATAAACAAGAAACATGTGTGGCGTGGTGGTATGACACTGTAGTTGTTTGGTGGAGGTCACATGTTCGAATCTTGCAAAGGTAGTTCAGCCTCATAAATCTTTTTGCACAAATGAGTGGAGGCCACTTATGTTGGCTTAAGGGGCTTGGACCTAGGTTTAGAGTGTATTGCTCACCAACAAAACCCTCAACCACTGGCCCTTTCAGTGGTGACCTGCAAGCAGATCAATGTCTCACCTGAAGTAGTTATGGGAGGTTGTAGAGTTTTTGCAATGAGAGGGATATGCACATTGTGTCGCCAGTGTGTTTACTTATGTCTTAGATCTATCTACAAATTCACATGCATAAATAACTCCGCGCTAATGATTTACTTCACAAATTTGTACTTATCACATAAACATATCAGAAAATAGTATAACCTTCATTCTTTCACATAATTCATTAAAAAAATGCATAAAAGTATGTATAAACACAGATAATAAACATAGATACATGAGCTTTTTCCAGAACTTATTCTTCTTTTATTCAGATTAATCTTCAATACATACAAATTCTTCAACTTGCGCTCCTAGCAACAGGTGGTTTACACACTCAGCTACAGACTCTTCAAGGCCTCTGTGCACTTAGCTGTGGAGCCTTCTCCTAAAGCTAAAAATACAGACTAAAGACAGAAGATATCAATGATTCATCTATGAATTCCAACTATTACAAAAAGTTTATAAAGGAGTATGCGCAGAGAACAACGCCGATGGAGAAATTGCTGAAGAAAAATGTGATTTTTCAGTGGAGTGAAGAGTGTCAAAACAGTTTGGATGTACTGAAATAAAAGATGGTGACTTTTCTTATTCTTGTTTTCCTGGATTGGAATAAGGAGTTTCATGTGCATGTTCATGCTTCTTGCATAGTGTTGGGTATAGTACTAGTTTTACTTGGAGCAACGTCAACATGAACATTGTCATGCTACCTATTCAACTACTGTATGAATTCCACTAGAGCATAAAAACTGAGCTACAGGAGCAGGAACAATGAACTTCACAATGGACCAGTCAGGTGGAAAAGGAAAAATCTTCACTGAAAAAGGAGATGGAGCAGCTGGCTAGCTAAAGAAACAAGGTATGGAAGCAACAACAACAATTGGAAAAATCCATTTCAAACACTTGTAGCACAGTTCTGGACGTGAAGGTCGAAGAAGAGGAGCCACCAGCAAAGAAGGTTGCAAATCTCACCCTTGCAATAAAATAATCAAAGAATACAATCGTGAAGATGAAATTTGACTATGAAGTGCAAGTTTCAGAGTTGCAAATAAGGTTGTAGCCAACCACGCCACCAGAAATACGGGAATAGAGGGAGAAGAACTTAAAATTAGCTTTGAAAGGCATCTCCAACAAAGTGGTGGACTGTGGAAAATTACTAGATGACACTATGCAAATTTGGACCTCACTATAGGAGGATCCAAACATTTAGAAGATCAAGGAAGAGATACAGGTGAAGCAGAAGCAGCAGGAAGAGATATTGGCAACTGTGAAGACCATATCCATCTCACAGAGGCTTTCTCGTATTATGAAGGAAAGAACCTCCAGAAACAGAGAGAAGATATTTGGAGGAAGGAGTAGATATTGCAAGTGAGGACTCAACCATGGCAGGATGAGGCCCTCCAAATTTCAAAAGCACTGGATGGAAGGCTCAAGCAGTTAAAGGAAAGGGAGAAAGAAATACTACTGAAGAATGTTGGTGCAATTGTAGAGGCATTGCTAGAGGAGCTGCGCCATGAGGAGAAACAAGTAGCAAAAGTATTCTAATAGTACAACACAATCTACAATGGTATTGCAACGAAGATCAATGGCATCATAACTGAGTGACTTGGGATGAGTCACATGTGAGTGTTGGGGGCTTGTTGGGAACAACTCAAATTGGTCTAGTTTTAGTCAAAGGCTCCGCATTTTGAGGAGCGGAGCACACAGAGTCCGTGAAGTTATATTTACCATGTGATCTTTAGGGGCTTTGGGGAATGTTAAAGACCCTTATTTTGTAATGGGTATCGGGTGTTAGTTCATTTTTTTGTCAAATCCATAGTATGTGGACCATGGTATTGTAGTAATGAAATCTATATAAGGAGATGTAATACTTTGTCAAGGATAGTAATAGGTAAGGAAGTTATAGATGAATCATTAATATCTTATGTCTTTAGTATGTATTTTTGGCTCTAGGAGAAGGCTCCACAATTGAGTACATGAAGGCCTTGAAGAGTATGAAGCTGAGTGAGAAAATCATGTTCCACCTGCAGCTATGTGTGTAGGTCAAAGAAGTTGTATGTATTGAAGATCTATCTTAATAGAAGAAGAATAAGTTTCAGAAAAGACTTATGTATATGTGTTTATACATACTATTACGCATTATTTGTACTGAATTATGTACAGAAAAATACATGTGATATTATTTTATGATATGTCTATGCAATAAGTACAAATCTGTGAAGTAAATCATCAGTGTGAAGTTATTTATGCATGAAAAGTTATAGATAGGTCTAAGACATAAGTAAACACATGGGCGCCACAACGTGCTTATCCCTCTTGCTACAAAAACCTGGTTTTGCAACCTCCCGTAACCACTTCAGGTGAGACTACGATCTGCTTGTAGGCCGTTGCCGAAAGGGCCAGAGGTTAAGAGTTTTGTTGGTGCACAATACAATTTGAACATGGGTTCGAGCCCCTTGAGCCAACAAAGAATACGATAGTGAAGTTTTGGTCAAAGGATCCACATTCTAAGGAGCGGAGTGGATAGAGTTCCTGAAGTTATATTTATCGAGCAATGTTTAGGGGCTTTGGGGCTGGTCAAAGCCCCTCATTTTTGAATGGGTATTGGGTGTTAGTTCATTGTTTTGTTGGATCCATGATATGTGGACCATGGTCTTGTAGTAATGAAATCTTATAAAGAGATCTAATACTTTGTTGAGGATAGTAATAGGTAAGGAATTCATAGATGAATCATTGATATCTTCTATATTTGGCTTGTATTTTGGGCTTTAGGAGAAGGCTCTATAGTTGAGTGCGAAGAGGCCTTGAAGAGTCTACAGCTGAGTGCTCAGACCACCTACAATTGGGTGCGAAGGTTGAAGAATTTGTATGTATTGAAGATCTATTTTAATAAAATAAGAAGAAGTTTCAGAAAAAGCTTACATATATGTGTTTATTATATGTGTTTATACATACTATTATGCATTCTTTTTACTAAATTATGTGGAAGAATACATGTGATATTTTTTTTTCTGATATGTCTATGCAATAAGTACAAATCTATGAAGTAACCATTAGCGCGAATTTGTTTATGCATACAAAGTTGTAGATAGGTCTAAGAAATAAGGAAACACATGAACACCATAACACGCATATCCCTCTGGCTGCAGAAACCTAGTTCTACAACCTATGATAACTGCTTAGGGTGAGATTGCGATATGCTTGCAGGTCGTTCCTGAAAGGGCCCGTGGTTGAGGGTTTTGTTGGTGCACAATACACTTTCAACCTGGGTCTAAGCCCCTTGAGCCAAAAAATGCTTTCGTTGCTAAGTGCTTCATGGTTTCCTGACAATGGAACCATTTGTTGGCTTAAGGGGCTTGGATCCAGGTTCAAGGTGTACAGCGCACCAACAAAACCCTCAACCACTAGTCCTTTTGGCAACAACCTGCAAGCATATCGTAGTCTCACTCGAAGTGGTTATGGGAGGTTGCAAAACTAGGTTTCTGCAGCCATAGGGATATGCGCGTTGTGGTACTCATGTGTTTACTTATGTCTTAGGCCTATCTACAACTTCACATGCATGAATAACTTCGCACTGATGATTTACTTCAAAAAATTTCACTTGTTGCATAAACATATTAGAAAATAGTATAACATTCATTATTTCGCACAATTCAGTAAAAAAACATGCATACAAATATGTACAAACACAGATACATAAATTTTGCCGAAACTTCTTCTTTTATTAAGATAGATCTTCAATACATATAACTTCTTCAACCTGCACACCCAGCGACAGATGGTCTGCACACTCAGCTGCAGACTCTTCAAGGCCTCCATGCACTCAACTACGAAGACTTCTACTAAAGCCAAAAATACAGAAGATATCAATGATTCATCTATGACTTCCTTACTATCTCTCTTTGGAAAAGGAACTATATGTCCTTATATAAATTTCATTACTACAAGACCATGGTACACATACCATGGATCTAAAAAAACAATGAACTAACTCCCAATACCCATTACAAAATGAGGGGCTTTGACCCGCCCCAAAGCCCCTAACCATTGCGTGGTAAATATAACTTCGTTGACTCTGCATGTTGTGCTCCTCAAAATACGAAGCCTTTGACCAAAACTAGACCAAGTTGAGTTGCACCCAACAACGTGGAACTCCCTTATTGGGCCACATCAAAAAAACCTTAACCAAAATAAAATCCACCATTCCACAACCAATCAGAATGAGACAAGTGGCAGTCAATGATTTTCCATCAAATACTTAGTCAAACCTAGTATTGTTGGAAATAATACTGAGAGGGGGGTGAATCAGTTTTTTTAGATCAATAACTTTTTTATTTCCATAATCAGATTTATATACGCTACTTCAGTGAAGGGAACTCGCATGCACACAGCTGTTATTAAGGAAACCAATGTATATCTAGTGAACTTATGATTAAGTTAATTCATCATATTTTGATCTTTAATCTGTGCATCAATACTTTATTAAACATTAAACAGTAACCATGTGCAGTTAATAATAGAATGAACACCAAGATTTAAGGTGGAAACACAATGTGGGTGAAAACCACCTGTCGCTGTCATCTCTATCTTCTTTTAATAATAAGAAAATATTTTTACAATCTTGTACTGGTGCGGATTCATACCAGTATGCAGGCTTCTACCTACAGAAGGTTTCAACCTTCTCTCATTCTCTAGCTTCTATTAGAAGGGAGCTACAACCCCCTAGCTCTTGTACTAGTTGATATGTTTACTAGTATATAGGCGCTGCCCTACAGAAGGCTACGACCTTCTTTCTTCCTCCAGGGACCCCATTTCATAAATTTTTAGACTAGATGCTCCTAGTACACAACAATACACATGAAGGCCTCGTTTCATCCAATTTTCATACTAGACTCATCAACAACATTGAAGCTTAGAATTAATCACCATTGCAAGACAACCATCAACTACATCTACATCAACCAATTACTAAAACTCAATCATCACTCTCTGAATCAACCAAACTCAATCAATCATTGAAAACCTCTGACACAACTGAATTAACCATTCATTCATACTTAATTAACTTCAACAAAACAACTGGAATAGATAGATCACCGTAACCAGTACAAAGGTTTGAACCCAGAACACTGCATCATCATTTAGAACTAGTTGTAACCTCAAAACCATGCATCAGAGTGTATACGCAACTTGGAAGAGCCAAACCAGCGTGTATATGCAACTTCACTAAAGCAAACTAGTGTATAGATCTACAAATACTTACTTATAACTCCGCTGCATTTCTCGACTTCAGACATACCCAGATCATCACATATAAAGGATAAAACATATGTTAGCAATCAGATCGCATAATGATAAGTCATTATGATCCTGATCCATCATTAGATCTCATCCCTCATCACTGAAGCAAATCATAGTCAATCAATCTGAATATTCAGAAAACTGTCACCAGAGCATAAAGGAAAACCCATAACTCTACATCAACAACCAGAACCAGTTGTAACTCCAAACATCATATTTCATAAGGTATACACTACTTCGATGTGTTGAACCAAAGTGTATACGCACTTTTACCAAAGAAAAACAACATACATATTTGCAAATACTAACTTAAAACTTCACAGACATTCCAAACTTCAGTCATATATCATTTACAGAACAAAACATGCGTTAATATTCAGATCTATACTGTCCATGATCAAACCACATAATGATAATACATTTAAGGCTTTATGATCCCGATCCATCAACCATCATCAACCACATAGGTGCATCCTTAGATTAGATCAAGCAAAGCATCAGAAGCTCATAACCTATATGTATGATCTAACACTTCAGAAGATATTCAATACTTGCACACCCTGGCCTAATGAATTTCTCCTCCTTATATAGTTTTAGGCCTTTCTCAATACCTTAGACCAAAACGACATAGGACTAATACCTTGGACCAAATACCTAGGGTCAATACCTCGGACCAAATACCTTGGATCAATACCTTGGACCAAAATACCTCGAACTAAATACCTCGGACCAAAACCTTGGTTTTCCAACATGTACCCGCCTTTCCTCCTGTGAAAGTGCGTGTATATGTATACCCCCCTTTTGTTCTATTAATCTGTGTGTATACGCTCTTTTTCTATAGTGAACCCATGTATACAACTTAACATACTTGAAAATGTCCTTTTTATTTAACTTCTTGATTCTGCTCTGTAGTCCTTTGTTCCTTCATCCTATTCTTTTGTATCATTACTTTGTTCCCTTTGAATAGACCTCTTATAATGTGATTTGCCTTTGTACATTACTTCTGAACTGATTCCTTTGAATTGCTCTGCATTTTTTCATATATGTAAATACAACTATCATGCATTCTGTCACATTTGATATCTCTCCTGTAGATTCATATAGATACATAGATTCATTTGGTTACCATATACAAGTGAGTTGTTTTGCTATAAGTGGGTTTCCATCAAGTACAACACATGCATCATAATGCCAAAAATCTCCCCCTTTGGAGTTGATGGAAACCATGTTGGTGTTGATTACTGCAAGCTATGGAAACTATTAGAGATAACAAGCAACACTAAAGTACTCTGCCCTTTTGACATCAAGGGTAAAGGATGGACCAAGATATTTTCCCCCTTTGATATCAAGGGCAAAGGGCTGACCAAAATGAATACTTTCATATAGGAATATCTGAATATAAATATGATCATGCTCCCCTTAAGCACATGCTGAATTCTCTGATTGAACTCACCCTTTTTTTATGCTGAGATGCACTATATCATCCGTGCTCCCCCTGAGCACATGCAGAGTCTGCAAATATTTTCCAAAAGAATAACATGACTCTATAATTCAACTAAGTGATTTTGGCCTTTCTATCACCAATGACTCATACATACATCAATCTCCCAACCAAGTGGGGATATACCAAATTTGACTCATCCTCCCAACCAAGTGGTGATATACCAATTTGTACATGACTGAAATATAGCAATTATTACATCATCCTTCCCATGCATAGTGGGGGTACAAATTACATCATATGACCAAAAAGGACTCATCAAAAGACTATGACAGACAGAGATAATTTATTACCTCATGGGTCTTTATATGAACTTTACATCGAATGATATACATGACCTTTATAACAGGGACCAAATATCTAAACAAGACCATGATAGTCATCAGCAACTATCATACACCATGTATGATATGTACCATAAGCATCTGTCAACAACATCCCGACCAACAACCCGTATATGTTCATGATTAGTTCCCAAGATATGACAGTGTAAATATCATCAACCTGTGACAAAGTATGCCACATATAGATATCAACTCATCCTCATGATCTCATAAAGATCAACTTGCTTCATTTCCTTAGTAAAGGGAGCCTTATCATAACCTTCCATGAATCATCTAAGCATATGTCATATCTCCAAGCAATAGAAAAAAATCATTCACATCATATCATATGTATGTGGAAAACACCATAGTCATCATCTATGATCATAACATCATCATCAAGAACTACATGATCTTTCCACAAGAACCTTCAATATATCAACCATGTATCATCACTAGGGAACATCCCACATCTGATAAGAATCAACCATGATAATCAACATATGTGAGTATCAACCTATCATCATAAGGTAAGAACTCATCATCATTATGTGACTAAGTAAGCCATGTCTTCGAATATCCATGTCTTCAAATATCTATGTCTTCATGTGACCTGCAATAACATCATTCTCTTGGCCAACTAATAATATTTATGAATATGCAACTTAAGTAATCATCCATGTATCCAGTATAATGTGTATCCATCAATTATGTATCTAGCAAACCATGAGTGCATGGTCATTTGTACAGCTTTATTGATACCATCAACAGTAACAATCCCCAACGATGTGAGAACTAAGAACTATAGGAATCTTGAATCATAGCTACACCATATGCATCTTTGAAGGCATGATGACACCAACATAAAGGAAATGAATGGCATATCATTGAATAATGAAGTTGTGTACTCAAGCTTTGTACTTCTCCTTGTCCTTATGAAGATCACCATGTAAGCAACATATATGTACTATTTACGTCATCAAAAAGTCATCCACAATCATCCATAAATCTGATCTGAATAACAACTATGTAACCCCAAGCAATACAAGTATCATCTGAAATTTCATCATGGGCAACTCATAACTGTCTCATAGAAAGATGTATCATTTAAAAAATTTAGCCACATAAGCATCATCATCATTGATTAGGTACCAAATACTTCTAAACATGATGCCAACGATGCTTTATTAGAAGCATAACATGTTCTCCCCCTGGACCTATTCCACCTGTTCACTGTTAGATCTGATCATTGCATGTATCAGTAAGTATCAAGGCATCATCATCAATCATATACAATCAAGTTATCAACAATTTGTGAGGATCAAAAGTACTTCTAAATAGCATCCATAGACTGTAGTGATCTATCATCACAACATAAAAGATAACTGATAATTGTTTGAATCATACCAAATGAGTTTTTTTGAGTCTGTCTCACTGCATTTTCCTCAAACGACATATATGTGACTGTGCAACTTCTAACTTGTTTATATACGCGACTTGTCTTCATGAAACTTGTGTATGTGATTTAGAACATTGAAGTTTCACACTTTCAGCTTCTCCTGAGTCTGTTATGTCTGTACACTGTGCCATGCCACATTTTTCTGACTGTACTTCCTTCTTCTTCCATATCTTTGAGTGTGATAATGTTTTCACCTTTTGGTATGGTGCCCAAAATTTTCTCTTGCATTCGTTTGCTATATGTCCAAACTTGTCACATGCATAACATCTTACATGTTTCATATTCCTTCTATAGTAGTCAATGGTTTAGTGACCAAACATATTGCAAGAAAAACAATATCCCTTAAAGTACCTGGAAGCTGATGATCTTTCTGTTTGACGGTCTTGAGCCACTCCACTTCTGCATCTTGCTGCAACATGTCCAAAATTATGACATATACAACATTCAACATTATTCATTTGAGTAAATAACACTTTATGTACCCAAACATTGTAAGAATTTATAAACATATAGTTCGATTTTGTAAAAATATGAACTGAGAAATTATATGCTCTCTAAGTGAAGAATTGGGTGACTCATTCTGTTACATTAGTCCCGTTGCTTGGTCAGCAGGTTGAGAACCAAAATCACAGTATAGCAAAACCACCACCCATCTCCAAATAACTTGCCAATCATTTAAGCTCATTAATTAGAGTAACAAGTGATACCTTTATTTACCCAAAGAATTGTGTATGTAGTGTGGACTCTCCATCCATCTTCACAAACTAATGAAGCATGATGGTTTTGAAAAGAGTGCAAAAAAATTAATATAAAAATAAGATTTCCCAAAGGGGAAATTATACGCTCTCTAAGCGAAGGATTGGGCAACTCTTTATATTACATTGGGTTGGGCGACTCTTTCTATTACATTAGGCCCGTTGCTAATCACACTGATGAATATTTGAATGGAAATCTGAGTTTTTTAAGCTAATTAATTAGAATAACAAGTGATACATTTATTAACCAAAATAATTATGTATGTAGTGTGAGGTTGTCGAATGTTTCAGGTGGACTTTCTATTCATCTTCACAGACTAATGAAGTAGGATGGTTTTGAAAAGAGTGATTCGGAAATTTAAATTAACTTTTAACCCATGTTATTATAAAATTAGATAGGTTTAATCAGAACATTGATAATGATCAAACCAAAAATTAATAATCCAATAAAATATAATAAAATAAAATAGTCAATCAAATGTAACCAATTATATTAATAAATTAATTTTTTATCATCTTTAAAAAAGGAAGAACTCAACAGACAACCAAAAAAAAGGAGGTAAATAGAATGATGGACTAGTCAAAACCTTCACCACGAAAAATATGTTAATGTAATGTATATAATATAATATATTTTTTGAAGAATTATGTAATATAATATAATATAATTTATTTATTTTTTATTAAATTTAAATTAAAATTAAATTTTATGTTAAATAATAGAATGGATTTTTTTTAATAAAATATATTATTAAAATTGACAAGATTTAATCAAAATATAATTTTTTGGAGATAATTTATTTTATTTATAATTAATTTTTACTTTTTATTCCTTTTCTAATCCTTAACTTTTTTCAATCAATTTAAACTTTTTATTATTTTAATATTATTATTTAAAACAACACAACTATTACTACTATTATTTTTATTATTATTAACGTTAAGCAAAAATCAACCTCAATATTAAAACAATATATATCAAAAAAATATGAAATAAAAAAATATGATAATTCCCGCACAAACTAATTAATATATCCCATAAATACTTTTAAATTCATACTATACACCAACACTCCACCTCTTGCAACCCAAGCTTTACATTGCTAAAAATCTTTTATCTACATTAAATAGGATTATGACGGAAAATAAGGATTTTCACATTAGTAATAATTACAATTTATTACAATAATTTAAATAGATAATATTTTTGGATATTATCTTAATATAAAGGTTTAAATTAACTTACTAATTTAATGTGGTAACTATATATGGATTACTAATCTCAAGTTATTATTAAAGGAATATAGATATAACCTTATTAATTTAAGTTCTCGGGTTAGACCTTCATAATAGAATCCCATAATATGATTTAACATTATGATTATAAAATATTTTTCCTTATGATATTATTATAACCAAGGGTGGGTTTTAATACTTTGATAGTAATGTTTTTAAATTAATAATATTAAAGAAAATAGTTTATTTAAGTTTTATTGGTTATAGATTTGTATAATGTTCATTTGATAAGAATATTGAACATTATTCTAATGAATTTAAATATCAATAGTAATATAATGGTAAATGTAATAGGTAAAATTCGATCATTAATATGTTATTCATAATGGAAATTCATGATATTATAGAAAATAGGTTTATAGATCCAGGGTTATTTATATTAATAAATAAAAAATAAATATAGATATTTGCATATAATGACAATTATTTTTTAAGTTCTAATAATGGAATTGATCGTGATGATAAAATAAGGTTTACTATTATTTCCATCTAAATAGAAAATATATGTAAAATGATATTAATACTATAACCATAAATAGATTACACATTAGTAATAACATGTACCATTTGTTCTAATAAATTAAAAGAGATAATTCTTTTTTATATTATATTAATATATGGGTATTTCAATTAAGTGAATTTATTCTAGGTTCTCGGGTTATAAATTCATAATAAAATATTATGATAATATACATAAGAAATACGTTAGTAATTATAATATTAATGTTAACAAATGTTATGTTGCAATTGATATATTTGGAATAAAGAAATAAATTGATTAGTTATTTTAAATTTGGCCCCTCATCTTGGACCCGGCCATACCTAGGTGTTAGAGGTCCTGTTTGACCGTTTGTCAGTCAATCTAGCTGTTGGTCATTCCTAGATGTTAGAGGTCCTGTTTGACTGTTTGTTAGTCAATCTAACTGTTGGAATTGCCTGCTGTCCCTATATAACTCATTGCTCAGATCGGATCTTCAACTTGTCCTAACGATGAACCACATTGGTTAGTTCGAAACGCGTTGACAAATGATTTGTTATGTGATTTTACCGAAATTATTCTCACAAAACTCTAAAAACTTTAGACATTAAAGTGTCAAAAATATGCCCCCCATCTCACCTACCCCACAAAATAAAAGTTGATATTGTATCAACGCTTTTCAAAATCAACATGAAAATCACCAACATTTTAAAAAAATTATCATACAAGTTTAATACATTAGAAAATTTAAAGTGTAAAAAATAAGTGAGACCAAAAAAAAAAAGTTGATGTTGCATCAACAATTTTCAAAATTGGCATGAAAATCACTAGCATTTGAAAAAAAAATATTCATACTTAATACATAAGAAAAGTTAAGGTGTCAAAAATATGTTAAAAAAAAACAAGTTGATGTTGCATCAACTCTTCAAAATCGGCCTGAAAATCATGATTTTTTGCAACCTCTAAAAAATGAAAACTCGGTACAATTCTCGTTAAGTTGGTAACTTTATTTATCTAGTATTCAGATCACTTTAAGTGAAGTGATGCTCTAATATTTCATGATCGGTATTTAGCTCAAATATTCTCTTAATGAGGTAATGCTCCAAAGTTTCAAAGCTAGTATCATCAATGTTAATGCTAAGTCTTGGGTAGCATACAACTCTTCATATTTCTTCAACATCCTATATGCATAAGTTATTACCGTTAGAAAATCATAAATGCAATAAACATTTTCTTGATCTTGATAATTACTTGTGATGTTTCTTATTATTACAATTCTTTATATCTTCTTTCTTTAGTTCATCAAGCAATTACTAAAAGAAACAACACAAAAAACACCTAGTGAAGATAATTCTTCCTTTAAATAGTATTATTTGAGACTCTTCACCCTAGAACAAGACCAGAACTTCCCTCCACACCAAGTCATCCTCTCAGAATTTCGACCCCTTTCTAGCAAGTTCGACTAAGAAACAACTTACGTCAACTGGAAGCTTCCAACAACAGTGAAAATTGGAAGACTTCGATCTCCCAATCTAGGACATGAAACAGAGAGAGATAGACACCAAATTTTCGATTTTCCTTGTCTACTTAGACTTCCCCAAATTCGTGTTCACTTCGGCTTTGCGTTAAGAGACTTCACACCTTTTCCCAACTACAAGAGAAATTCGCACTTCTACCCAACAACAAGATATTTTCGCACTTCTTCCCAGCTACAAGAGAATTCAAGCTTGATGAGAGAATGATGCTCCAAATGAATTCGATTTGCTTCCTTTTACAGGATTCTTATGGGGTCAAATAGGGTCCTTAGCTTGACTTGATCTTCTTCTAGGTTGACATGGTGTGGAGGTTACATAATTCGTATTTGACTCAATACTTAACCATTTTACATTATTCAAAAGCGCAAGAAGGATCTCTTTAAATGTACAATAACTCTATAGACTCATAATAAATCCTAGAAGTACTAAATAGGGATTTTGACCTAAAACATGGTGATCTAAGCATGAAACCCATGCTTTAATAAGTCATAATAATAATAATAATAATAATAATAATAATAATTCTTTTCTTTATTCTTTTGACAAATACAATACATGATGACTCAAGTACATTATTGAATTCCAAACATAGTTACATTTTCTAACACTCCCTCTTAACTAGGGGGTATTCATAATTTACATATACAATGGAAGATCTCAAACTATACAAACCATGAAGAACTTTAGCCACTGCAATGCCATGGACTAGATTCCTGACCAGGAAAATCTATCCAAACAGTCACTCAATAGTGTAGGCACCACAATGCCATGGACTAGATTCTTGCCCAAGGCAATCTATCAAGGTGGGACTAATATGGAATCAAGCTTTCAACCCCTTTAGGTACCCTCAGGCTTACTTTCTAACCATCAACCCAAAAATCCAGTTGTGTATCCAAAACATAGCTCAATAACCAACACCACCTTTCCAACTTTGGGACTCAGACATCAACACAAAGTGTTAGCCATATGTCTTCCCAGGAAATGCTTCACTCACAAAGCATCAACACCCCTTGATCCAACAAACCAAGAATTTACAATCTATCCCAATCAATATGATTGGTAACCAGCATGCTATCAAATCCTTGAAGAGATTCACTTCTACAAACACAACCCTAATCAATAATATTATTTCACATGTACATAATCAAATACAAACCTCTGGGGTCTTTTAGACAACTTGACGTTGCTTCTCAACTTTCCATAGTAGGACTATCAACCTAATATTTGATAGAATATTCCTCAATTATATATTTTCCTTCATACTACCCATGCATCAACATATCCTTGGTAATTCATTCTTCAATTAATACCAAGCTATGCCCTTCCTCTCAACCAAGAATCACCTCTTTGTTTGGACTCCCTCTTAATCTTAGGGAAATATATTCTATTCATTCTTCCTCTGAGAGATCATCTTCTTCCTTTTCGACATCGGAGAATCTTTCATGGAATCCAACCATTTCATCAGAGTTATCATTATCCCCATCATGCTTATCACATCAATGAGAATCATCACCAAGTTGAAGACTGTGTACTTGCACAACTTAAATAGAAAGTACAACCAAATATATAGAAGCATGATGTTATCCATTTCAAAAACATGGAAGCATTTAAAGTTTATTCATATCACACACCCAGACTTAATTATAAAAAAGAGACATTTACTCTTCAACACCTTGATAGGGGCTTTTTCATACACCCTAGACTACTTCATAACAACATTCATTCCATCTAGGGTTTCAACGTGTCTTCCAAAGGTATGGCATACCTTACTACAACATATAGAAAACCCTAGAAAAAATTCACACAAATATAGATCTACAAAATCATCTAACAACCTTTCAAAGTAAATATGTTAGACTTCACACTAGGGATTCATACAAATCCTATATTTCATACAAACAAATCAATCAAATACAATCACAGCTTAGTCATTAACCTGACCAACTTCCACTAGGGTTAGTTCCAACCCCTAGATTTTGATTTAGCCATCAATCAGTCACTAACATGACCAACCACCACTAGGATAAGTTGCAAACCCTAGATTTCCATTCAAACATTAATCTTAGAAAACCTAAATTTCAACAAATCTCAAATTATCATATAGTCAACATTCATTTGAGATTTCTACTTCAACTAAGGTTCAACTCCAAAACCATAGAATTCCATTTTCACAAATTCACCAATCTTACACAGATCTCAAATGATCATATTTCAGAGATTTTACTTTGACTAACTTCGAAACCCTAGAATTCCATTTTCACAATCATTAAATACATAGATATCAAATTGTTACACTTCACACTAGGCAATGTTACTACTAGGATTTAATTGCAAAACCCTAGATTTTCATTTTCAACAATCATCAAATAAATTTTAGATTGTTATATCACACATACTAGATAATTTAACTTCACTAGGGTTTAGCTACAACACCCTAAATTTCCAAATGTCATTATCCTAGAATTCCAGACAAGGACTTCCATTAAATCCTAAGACTTATAACCATAAATAACTAGGTCAATACACATATCTAGGAATTCATAATCATTCATAAGCATATCATATGTTTGAAAACATTAATATATCCGACCTAGACCAAGCTAGGGTTTCAACCAAAAAGGATACATCTATATATGCCTAGATTTCATCATCATGCAAATACATTTTATCTCATGTGTTAATGAAGCCCTACTTCACAATGACCAATAAGAGTTAGACACATAATCATCTTGATTATGATAGGGTTTGATCAGACAAACACACACATACCAAAGAAAACATTTCTAAGGCAATATCACACATTCCACCAAACCCTAATGAGCTAGGGTTCCAATGTAGAAACATAGAAAACCCATCATTACCAAAAATTTAAAGGTTTGGGACTTTATACCTTGTCATTAAATCCTAACAAGTTAGGTTTTCCTGATCATTCCAAAATTCTAAACATGACATCATTAATAAAACTTCAACTAGAATTTTACAATATCCCTAAACAGTTTTAGGGTTTTAGACGTTCACATTAGCACACCCTTCGGTTAGGGTTTTCTAGAGCCCGTTTAGGGTTCTATAAAATTAGTTAATAGTGAGGTGGGTAGATTTACCAAGAGATGAATCACCTAGGAAAGAATTATTAAGATTCAATACAACGATTCATAACAAAGTTATTAATAGATAACGAAATGAATAATCCTTTCAATCATTGTATTTAAAGCATACCTTTGTCTCTTGAATAACCTTGTCTTGAGAGATCCTCCTCCTCGCAGATGTTTTCCCTAATCAAGACAACAGAGGGAGAAAGGTGATTAGTATTTGATATAATCAAAACTAAATGAATAAATGAACCAAAAATTGAAAAGAAATGAGATACTCATCTTTAGGAGATTTTGGGGCTCCCTCCAAAGCTTAAGGGATACCTACAAACTTATAAAAACAATACAAAAATGTCTTTTCCAAAATAAGTTAAAAACATATAAAACAAGATATATAAAGCTACAAGAAAATGACTTAATAGTGTAACTCCCTAATGTAGGGTTCTTTGGGTTTGATTTTCTTTGAGTCTCCTTCTACAACAAGGTTGGCTTTATCCCTTCCTCTCTTCTTATTCTTTGGATTCTCAGTATATTCACTTTTGTAGTGACCCTTCTTATGACATTGATAGTGTTGTATCTTGGACATGTCAAATTTTTTTCTCAGTCCCTTCGATCTCTTTCCTTTAGGATGAGAAATATAAGAATTTGATACTCCTTCAAGATTGGCAACCATTGAAATCCTTATTTTTTCTTGACTTCAGGCGGTCCATAATCTTCAAAGGTGGGAGCTACCATCCAACTATTGAGACTTGTAGCAAATGCACCCCAAGAGGGTGGAAATCCTAATAGAGCAGTGATCACAAGTTCTTTGTCCGGAACAATCTCATCTATGGCCAAGAGATCATCATTGAGTCTAGCTATCTTCACAAAGAAGGTTTCCATAGTATCTTCTTTAGTCATCTTTGTAGTCCTTAGCTCATTCTTCAAACTCACTACTTGACCAATATTCTTAATAGTAAATAGTTTGTACAAGGCTTCATACATCTCTTGAGCATGATCAATGTTAGCTATGAATGGGACAAGATCATCTTTTATCCCTTCCACCATCATTGTCATGTCCACCAATTCTAATTCCCTATATTTCTCTTTCTCGGCATCACTGACTTCTTCTTTAGGCTTCTTTAGATTTCCTTTTACCCAGTGCAACACCTTGTTCTTCTCGAGGATTAGGTCAATCCTCTTCTTCCAAGATCTGAAGTTAGATTCTCCTTCAAGTTTGTTCTCACCCTTGATTAGTTAGACATATTCCTTGAATATAATAGATTCCTTCCTCGAGATAGTACCTATGAATGGATCAAGTGCTTGAGACTGTATTTTTATTCCTTCATCACCCAAGCTTCGATACAATGTTATAAAATCAAAAAGGAAGTAAACATTTTCTTGATCTTGATAATTACTTGTGATGTTTCTTATTATAGAGATTATTTATATCTGCTTGCTTTATTTCATCAAGCAACTACCAAAAGAAGAAGCACATAAAACAATAGACACCATATGTAGGCACATGCCATGGAAAAACCCCCTCAAGGGAAAACCCATTGAAGACAATTCTTCCTTTCAATAGTATTATTTGAGACTCTTCACCCTAGACACCAAGTCAACCTCTTAGAACTACAACCTATTTCTAGCAACTTCGACTAGGCATCAACTTACGACAACGGACAGCTTCCAGCAATAGTGAAACTTGGAAGACTTCGATCTACCAATCCTTGACATGAAATAGAGAGAGAGAGAGAGAGAGAGAGAGAGAGAGAGAGAGAGAGAGAGAGAGAGACCAAAATTTCAATTTTCCTTGTCTTCTTAGATTTCCCCAAACTTGCATTCACTTCAACTTCTTGGCAACAGACTTTGCACCTTTTCCCAGCTACAAGAGAACTTTGCACTTATTCCCAACAACAAGATATTTTCACACTTCTTCCCAGCTACAAGAGAATTCGAACTTTATGAGAGAATGATGATCCAAATGAATTTGATGTCCTTCCTTTTATAGGATTCTTGTGGGGTTGAATAGGGTCCATAGGCTGACTTGATAATCTTCTAGGCCGACATGGTGTGGAGGTTACATAATTCATATTTGACTCAATAATTAACCTTTTTACATGATTAAAAATCCCAAGAAGGGTCTCTTTAAATGTACAATAACTCTATAGACTCATAATAAATCCTAGAAGTCCTTAATGGGGATTTTGACTTAAAACATGGTGACCCAAGCATGAAACCCATGCTTTAATAACTCACAATAATAATAATAATAAATATTTTCTTTATTCTTTTGAAAAGTACATTACATGATGACTCAAGTGCATTATTGAAGATTGAACATAATTACATTTTCTAAAAATTACTCCCTCTTCTTGATTTAACACCACTCTTAATCCTTGCTTCAAAGTATCTATGCAAATTGTAAAGTCCTTCACCATGTTAGGCACTTAAAGGATTGGGGCATTGATTAGTAATCTCTTGAGAGTAATGAATGCAATGTTGCATTAATTTGTTCATTTGTACCTATATATTTTGTGTTTTAATGTGGTGATAATCTTTGCAATATTCAAGAAACCTTTTTTAAAACTCTGATAATAAATTTTGATGCCCTTGAAGCTACGCATATCATGAGCATTTTCGGCACTGACCAATCCATTATAGCCTTCAACACTTTTGATTCATTGAAATATCCTCTCCTGAGATGGTGAGGTTGAGATAATGAATCTCTCTTTGAAAGAAAGAGCATTTCAAAATTTTTCCATACAACTTGATTTTCCTTAAGCATGTCAACACAATCTTGAAGTTCTCTTCATCCTTTCTTTCATTCATGGAATACATGATAATCTCATCCATAAAGACTTGCATAAAGAGGTCCATATAGTTTGGGAACACGTGATTCATGAGGCTCACGAACATTATTGGTGCATTTGTCAAACCAAATGGCACTACTATGAACTCATAATGCTTAAAGGGAGTTCAAAATATGTTTTTTGGATGTCACCTTCCTTGACCATTAATTGGTGATACTTAGATTGTGGATCGAATTTTGAGAATAAAAGGTTTCTCCTTTCATTTGATCAAAGAGATCATACATTATGTGTGTCAAGTACCCAATATTCACTATGGATCGATTTAAGTCCCTATAATATATGCACAATCTTAAGGAACCATCCTCCTTGACAAAAGTAATTGATGCACCCCAAGGTGAAATATTGGGCTTAGTAAGTCCCAATTATAACAATTATTTCAAGTACATCTATAACTCATGAAGTTCTAGAGAAGTCATCTTGTAGGGTGTCTTCAATATTGGTCATGTGCCAAGCTTAAGTTTGACTGTTAAATCAATCTCCCTATTAGGAGGTGACATTGACAACTCATTAGAGGAAAATTCAGCCTAAAATTTCCCATGATTTTTTCACGTAATTTCCATGTCATAATATGTAAACCAATTAAAATCCTTTAAATTTAAAAAGAGGTACATGTAAATATTTTGAAGGAAAAAGAAGAAAATTACTTTTTTAATTGTATTTTTGGTTTATCTCATTATAACTTTACTCAAATTTCATGTGTAAACACTCATTGGATACAAAATTAAATTCTACATCCAACGAGTACCCATTATGCATACTTTTGAGATGACCCACATTGATAAAAAATGAAGATATACTAAAAAAGCATGTTGACACACTTTTTAAATGTATCTTTAATTTTTATCAATGTGAGTCATCTCAAAAGTATGCATAATGGGTCTCATTGGATGTGGAATTTAATTCCACATCCAACAAGTGTCTACACTTGAAATTTGAGTAAACCTATAAGGAGATAAGCCATAAATACAATTAAAAAAATAATATTTTTTTTGTTTTCCCTCCAAAATTCATAACTCTTATTTTATTATTTTAACTATTATTTTATTATTTTTCCTTAGAAGGCCACTTTTAGGCTGAAATATCCTCTACTGCTTTTGGGAAAACAACCTTGAATACCTTGTTTAGTGGCATATGGTCTAGTGGTATAATTCTTACTTTGGGCATGATAGATCTTGAGTTTAATTCTCAGAATGCCTCCATATGCATGTAATAGGCCTTTATAAAGGTATGTAATACCCACTCCTTGGTCCTCTTTTGCTAATTTATCGTCTTATGTGTTGTGAGATTCATTTTTATGATAGATCCTTATTAATGTTATTAGTATTCATATGAGGTATGTGTATACTAGCTACATATCCACATCTAACACAAATATGTTAGTATTTTATGGTCTACTATGATCGTTGAATCATAATGTATCCTTATGATTAAGCTTTAAGTTTCATTAAAAATTAATTAATGTAACATTATGATTAATCCTTAAGCTTGATTAATCATTAATTAAATTATTATCCCTTAATCCTAATTAATAATTAATTAATGGTATGGATTTTCTTATGATTAATTTAATATTCAGTCAAATGTGATTCTTATGTAATTTGTCAATTTGAGCCAACTTTGGAGATTGCATTATTTTATTAGATATTTATTATTAAGTGGGTGAATAACTTGACCACATGAGACACATTAAATGGGGGTGGGCTCGAGGGATATTGAGAAGGTCTTCATAATGGAGGTATGTGGAAAATTAAGGTGGCTAGGTGGCCACTTGAAAGCGGATATACCTTTGTATATGCTTTGATTTTTGGCAGGAGGGGGGGAGGGGAGTTCCTGTTATTTTTGGTTTTGGAAGTGGAGAAGTGCACGAGAGTTTGGTTTTGACTAGAGGAGACCGAGGGAAGAGTTTTGAAGGAGAATTGGTAGTTTTATTCTTGGAGAAATGAGTTGGGAAGGTGCTTGACACCTAGAGGTACAAGAAAATATGGCTATGGTTCTTGACTTGTGCTTGGAGGGATAGGTAACTTGTGGATTTAATTCATGTTTGATTCAACCACATTTTTTTCAGCATATTTTAAATAAACATAATAAATAATAGGAATACATCATTCTTGTAGCTCTGTTGTGATTCTCATATTGGGACCACATGACTAAATATGCCACCCTACCAACTAGGAATAATTTATCTAGTTTCCTAGCCTAGGGAACCTCCATAGGCTCGCTATCCTTCCAAGCCCAAGTCTAGAACCGTAATTGTAGTGTCTCCAACCAATAGGTTTCAACAACATTATTGACTACTTTCTCTAAGAATAAAACTATGAAGGTTCCTTTTCCACTCCTCTCCTAGACTCCAGTCAAAGAAAAACTCTTGTCAACTCCTTCATTCCCAAAACAAAAAATAACATGACCGAACCCTCGCCCCCCAATCCCACCCAAAGATAAGGAATCTATTGAGATATATCCCCTTCCAAGTGTCCACCTTACCCATTTAATTCTCCACCTAGCTCCAATATGAATGCCCTCTCAAAGTCCCTCGAGCCCACCCCTAGTTAATGTGCCTTGGGTGGTCAAGTCATTCACCCACCAAATAATAAACACCTAATAAAATAATACAATCGCAAAAGTTGGTTCAAATTGATAGGTTATATAAGAATCCCATTCAGCTTGATATTAAATTAATCAGATGAAAATCCATATCATTAATTAATTTTTAATTAGGATTAGGGACTAATTACTAATCACTAATCACGATTAAAGATTAATCAAAATGTTACACAAATTAATCTTTAATCAACCTTAAGGCTTAATCATAAGGATAAATTATGATTCAACTATCATAGTAGACCATAGAATACTAGCATATTTATACGAGGTGTGGGTATGTAGCTAATATATGCATAACTCCTACATATAGTAATAACACTTATAAGGATATATCACAAGAACCAATCTCATAGTTTGTAGGCTAATAATCTAGCATAACATAATAAATAGAAGGAGTGAGCATTACTTGTGTGTTCATATAAAGGAGATATGGTTGGCATCTCCCTTGATAAGGATAGGAATAATCTTTGGACTTATCACATGCGATTAAAGCTCTCCACTCCCTCCTTAGGGCATGATATACCATTGTTAATGCATAGAATCCCATCAAAACTCCGCAGTGAAGCACATTTGGTCTAGATTAGTATTGGGATGAGTGAATTCCTTGGAAGTCCTAGTGTTGCACCCTATCCCCTTTAATTTTCCACCTACCTCCATTATGAATTGCCTCTCAAAAATTCCTCAATCCCATCCCTAGTTAATGTGACTTGAGTGGTCAAGTCATTCAACCACTACATAATAACTACCTAATAAAATAATACAATCTCAAAAGTTAGTTCAAATCGATGATTATGTAAGAATCCTATTTAATATAATATTAAATTAATCATAAGAAAATCCATACCAGTAAATGATTATTAATCAGGATTAATATCTAGTCATTTGATTAACCATTAATCAAGCTTAAGGATTAATCAATATGTTACATTAATTAATGCTTAACAAACCTAAATGCTTGATCATAAGTATACATTATGATTCAACCATCATAATAGACCATATAATAATAGTGTATTCATGCAAGGTGTGGGTATGCATATAGCGTACTTTTACCTCATATGTATACTAATATAACTAATAAGGATCTAACACAACAATCAATCTCACAACAAGTAGGTTAATAAATTAGCATAGCGTAATAGAGTCAAGGTGTGGGCATTGAAAAACTTGACTTGCTTCCTATTTATTTAGCTCAACTAGAAATAGTTGAGCACATTGCTTAGATTGAAGAGTCATAACATCTTGATTGATCCTACGAAGTACCATTATTTTCCCCCAAACTCAAGAAGTTTGTTTAATAAACTCGATCTATAACTATATCCATAAAAACATTTGACATTTTTAGAATTGGTTTTCTTTTCTTTTGTTTTTATTTTACACTACATGAAAGAATTTATAGGTGTATATGAGTTTGGAGGATTTTATTCAACATAAAATTTTCCATATTCTACCATTTGTCGTTCTCCCAAAAACTGTGAATATAATGTTTGATTCAGTCCTTGTTTTTATGGACTTGTTCTCAACAATATTTTACAATAGTAAGGAAGGCATTTCAGAATATTTTAACCAATTTTTAACTCATTTATATCTATTGAAACCAATACCATAACGCTAGACTTCTATGGTCATTGTGCAAAGTCCTTAATGTGGATTGTAAGTGTGATAAGTATGTGGTAGAATCCATATAATTTTAGTTTTCAAGCTTGATCATATTTATGAAACCAATCCTAAATTTGAGGGCACTTAGCTCTGATGGCCATGGGTTGTGACACCACTATTGTTCTTATTCAATTTCTTTTGAAAATTAATAACTTTCCAAAATTGTAAAAAATAGATAAGATCAAGAAATGAAAATATATCTATTTAATGAAACCCTAATTTTATGAGATCAACCAAATAATGTATAATTAATAAAAAATTAAATGAAAAAAAATTATGGTGATATACTTAGAAGTGTATGCACATTAAACTATAAATAGTGGATAATTTTCAGATGTATAAAGTAGGGAGTATGTCCCCCAAATAATTTCTACTGAGTTGATCTATCTTTATTTTTGTACTAGAGTTCTAAAATAGGGCCTTCAAATTTGTGGTGGATGATAAGAAATAAGATACTAAATAAATCAAGAAACAAAGATTGTAAGTTTAGTGAAGTTCATCTCACTCATTTCATTGCTAAATGAGGGCACATTTCTTCATATCGTAATCCCATGACCATATTAGTATACATCAAGCATTGTCATCAAGGGTTTATAGAGAAAAGATGGCATTGCATTGTAACAAACATTAATTTGTTTCCATTATGACATTGAGTGTGATTTTTATTTTGTCTTTGGATATGAATAATGTGGAAATTTTAGATCTTTATTTATATGGAGCTCACTGAAGTGCGTACAAGTGTAATAGGTCATGTGACTTACAAGAACACAAGTGTAACTTAACTTGATGATTTGAAATCACCCCTAGGTGACCTTAGGAATTCAATGAAGGTATTGCAGACTCATGTGCCAGTGACATGCCTATGTTATTTTAAGCAATGGATCGATAAGATTATGAAATACACAGGCAATGGAAAATAGTAAGAGAAACACAACAAGAAAATGCAAAAAGACAACAATTTAATAAGGAGTTCACCCAATCCTCCTGGGCTACGTCTCCTGGTCCAGATTTCAGTGGTGGACTCTTCTTATTGTGTTGTTAAGCAGAGTTTTTATAATGAGGAGCTCAATTTGAGTCTCCTGTACAAATGATGCTTAGTAGGGTGGTACTTGGATTCCCCAAGCCATTAGAGTACATAGATTCCCCCTCACCAAGTCTCGACCGCAACTGGTCTTAATGAGATGAGTCCAATTTGGTACTTAGTTCTCGACATATATCCTCGCAGGGATTGCTTGAACCTCTCAAGCCTTCTCAGTTTTATCTACTCGATGTTGCCTTAGCTCTACAGGTTAGCTCGAATTCTTTGTCCTTTGCTTCTTGCTTCACTCTCTATTCTGTCTCCTCTGTCCCCTCTTCTCTTTGTTTGTTCATGGCTTAAAGCCAATCCGTCCCTTGATTGTTCGCTTCCTCTTCCGGCCCTTCGGATTGCCTGCCTCTATCTGCTTGAAATTCCCTGCTTCTCTATCATCACCACTGTGTAACGTTTCATAGAGAGGTGGCCACTTGTCCCTTCACGAATTGAGTGCCAACTCTTCCTCGAACAGTCGTTACTTTGGTTGTTCTGTGAAATGATTCTTCTGCCAGCTTAGCGGTCAAATTGGACTTCAAATCTTTATGCGCCGTAGCTTATTTCTCCCCTAGGTCTGGTCATCCATTGGGTTGAACCTCCGTCAATTGATATGAAGCCCCCAAATCCTACAATATTTTCTTTTATCATGTGGTTGACTTGCTCAATCATTAGTCCGCTATGTAAGTAGTTTTTCTCTCTCCCCGCCGGACACGCATTACTCAGTGTATGGAATCACTTGGTTCTTTGAAAAACTCGCTTACCACCCAAAATACCTTCGATATTTCACCAGTTTTGGAGCGCGGGACCCACCTGTCAGTTTTAGCACTTTTCCCATGGTTTCCTGGCTTCCCTTGTGACCGAGCGCTTGAGACCTTTCCTTCTTGAGGGGTTTTACCCAACGATGCACGATTAGTGCTTTGCGCTAATCTCACATTAGAAACATCCTCCATTCCTGGGTTTGAGCTTACCAACTGCCATTTTTGCACCATGCACAGTCCCCATGGGCCAACGGTCAACGCGCTTTGACCGAAGGTCCTTGTTGCTCCGTGCTAGCTGCAAATTACTATTATACAGAGGTTATTTCTGATAGCTCATTGTTTACAAGGTTTTGAAGTCTATCATGATTTGAAACAGTCATAGAACTCTGATAATTTTCATGGATCCAATTCGGATCACGACCACCCCACTGAAAAAGCTTTTGGACCACCAAAACTTAGTTTTCAAGCATCAACTAAGTGAGGATACAACTTTCTCACCTATCCAATCTCTATCCATTTTTCACTGCTCGGCTTTGAACCCCTGAACCCAATTCTGAGGTACTCAGCATCTTCCCTGTGTGTCGTCCTCACCTTCCTGTCTAGAACTGTGTCTTCCTGCAATTTATTAAGATATTTAGGTAGTAAGTCATCAATAGAAGGCGGTTGACTCTATTCTTTAGGATCTTCAATTAACGAAGGTTCAAATAGTCTCAAGATGTCTGCATTTAGGACTGAATAGATGTGCATGTAAGCTGGTAGATCAAGGCGAAAATCATTCTCACCAATTTTCTCAAATATCTTGAAGGGTCCATATCTGATAGGCTTTAGCTTTTTACCTTCACCTTACATCCTGTCCTTGCTAATATATAGCTAGACTTGTTCACCAACTTGGAAACTATGATCCATCCGATGCTTGTCATGCCTTGCCTTGTATTTGGCCTGGCTCTTTTCCAGTTGTTCATGTACTGCCTGATGGATGTCTTGGATTTGTTCAATGAACCTAGTTTCCCTGTCTACATCGCTGTGTCCCTCAACTGTTGTGTCCTTACCAAAGTCCAAATCCAAGGGAGACCTTGGTGTGAAACCAAAACAGGTCTCAAAAGGAGATCTCTACGTAGAAGAATGTTTCGTTCGGTTGTAAGCATGCTTCACATAAAAAAATGTTCATCCCAAAGCTTAGGATGCTTGCTGCAATATCCCCTCAGTAACTAGATCACTGTCCTATTGACTACTTCTGTCTGACCATCAGTTTGTGGATGGAAAATTGCGGTCTTCTTCAGTTTGGTGTTCATTAGTTCCCACAAATGTGACCAAAAATTTCCCACAAATCGGGTGTCTTGATCATATATAATGGAAGTGGGTAATCCAAAATGAACCCATACATGTTGAAAGAATAGTTTTGCATTTTTTTCAGCTGTAATATGTTTAGTATAAGGTATCAAAATACGCATTTTACTGATCCTATCCACCACAACATACAGATAATCATGACCTTTCCTAGATTTAGGCAGTCCTCCAACAAATTTTTGGAAACACTTTCCCAAGGATGAGAAGGAACTAGTAATGGAGTGTACAAGCCTAGTTTTCTATTGCTCGGCTTGCTTTTAGCACACATAGTACACTTTCTTACATATCTAGAAACTGTCTCATTCATTTTTGGCCAATAACAAAATCTTTGCAGCTGTACAATTGTTTTACTTAGCCCAAAGTGACCTGCTATTAGAGAAGTGTGTGCTTCTCGAATTATCTTCACTCTTTCAGTTTGTGGAATGCATAACTTCCCACAATAATATAGGAGTTGGTCCTTTACATGATAATCCAATTCTTCTATTCGTTTTCCTTAAGTCAAAGTTGCATATACATCTTTAAAGTCTATATCTTGAGCATATTGTTCAATGCAGCTCCCATGTAACACAAGATTATGCTAAAGTATAGTAGATGCATTTATAATGGGTCTAGATAACATATCTGCAACTTTATTGTGTATGCCCTTTTTATATTTGATGACTAAATGAAATTGTTGTAGAAAACCCATCCATCTATTGTGTCTTGATTGCTGCAACTTAGTTTGGGAGTGTAGATATTGAAGTGGTTGATGATTAGTATGTATTACTGTCTCTTTGCCCATTAAGCAATGTTTCCACTTTTTCACACTCTATACTAATGCATACAATTCTTTATCATATGTAGGATAGTTAACTACTGCAGAATTAAATGTCTCAGAATGATAACATATGGGTTTACCGTGTTGTATCAACACTGTTCCCATGGCATAGTCACTGGCATTTGTTTGGATCTCAAAGGGTCTTTGAAGATCAGGCAGTGCGAGTACTAGTGTTGTACTAATATTTTCTTTTAAGGCGTTGAAGGCTTTCTACTGTTTGCCTCCCCACTGAAACACCTTGTTCAATCTTGTTAAAACATGTAAGGGAGCTGCAATTAAAGAAAAGTTAGAAATGAACTTTCTCCAATATTTTTCTACTCCTAAGAAGCTCCTAACTTCTTTAGCAGATTTGGGTTTAGGCCAGTTTACAATGACTACCACCTTATAGGGATCTATCTTCACTTCACCACCCCCTACTATATGTCTCAAATAATTCAAAGATGTTTTTCCAAATTCACATTTTGAGAGTTTAACATAAAGTTTTTCTCTTTTCAAAACATCTAGTGTCTACTTAACATGATTTAAATGTTCTTCCCATGTTCTGCTAAATATCAGAATGTCATCTAGATACAAAATAACAAAATCATCAATAAAAGGTCTGAGTACATCATTCATTATTCTCGTGAAAGTAGCAGGAGCATTAGTTAAGCCAAAAGGCATAACCAACCACTCATACAATCCCTGTTTTGATTTGAAAGCAGTCTTCCATGCATCTTGTTCTACAACTCTGACCTGATGATATCCACTATGCAAATCTAACTTGGAAAAATAAACAACTTCTTTCAATTGCTCTAATAGATCATCTATGCGAGGAAGGGGATAACGATTTTTTATTGTTATCTTATTCATTGCTGGGTAATCAATGCACATTCTCCACGAGCCATCTTTCTTTCTCACCAAAACGATTGGTGATCCACATGGTGATGTGCTAGGTTTGATGAACCCCTTCTCAAGCAACTCCTGCACCTGCTTCTTGATTTCTGCATTCTCTAAAGTGGACAACCTGTACATTCCAATGTTAGGTAATGGAGCATCTTGCTACAAATTAATTTCATGAACTATTTCCTTTTTGGGTGGCAGACCTTTAGGTTCTTGAAACAAGATATCATACTTTGAAACAATTTTTTCTAAATCAGCTAGATTTTTAGCATCACAACCCTCAAATACATTGGTTTTATTAGGTTTCTTTTCATTTACAACCATTAGTAAAAATTGTTTGCATGAATTTATCATTCATTTCATCTGCCCTGAGTTTATGAGAGTATAATTCTTCTTGAGGTTATGAGCTCTTACAAAGTATTCGATTCCAAATTTAACAAGTAGATACTTGTTCTCAGATCTATAGAAAATAGCCTTCCTTTCATACAAGTAAGGACTTCCTAAAACAATTCCACATATATCCAAAGGAATTATGTCTAACTCAACCTCATCTACAAGCTGACCCAAAAGAAAACTTAAGTTTGCATTGTCTAGTCACTTGTAGTTGTGCTTTAATCACTTACCATCCGCTAATGGGTCATGGTTTCTTGTGGAGGTGTAGACCAATAAATCCCCCCACTTCTTTGTACAAATTTCTTCAAAAATTAAATTTACACCTTGTGAGGCCACTAATTTAAAGCAAAAGTATCTAATGCTTTTGATGTTTGGAAAATAACTCGAATATGGAAAAGCTCAATGTCTTTTTCCTTGCTTCATTTTCATTTTCTTCATCAATAGTAGATTGTGCAGAATTACTAGTAGATGCTTCAAAATTCTTACCTTTTATACCTGTGGCTACAATGGTTGTTTCATCTCCTGAGTTCGACCCCAAATATTTCTAAATAGCTACAACAATCTTCTTCTTCTTGCCCTCGAACTTCTTAGGTATTAGCTTCGGATGCAGAATCCAACAGTGCTCATCATCATGCCCATCTTTCTTATAGTGAGTGCATGAAGACTTGCTTTTCTGTGCAGTGTTGGACTTCCTTGCTTTCCATTTTTGTTTTCTTTTCTCCTTACTCTTGCTTGCAGTGGGTTGTGATGATTCCCCAACTTCTGAGTTTCCATTCTTTCCTCTAGCTTCTAGATGCATAGCTTGAACAAATACCTCATCTATACTAGCGGGATTAAACATGAGCATAGTGTGCCTCATGTAGCTATGTAGACCACCAACATACTTCAATAGAGTCTCAGGTGAGTCTAGTGAGATTCCTAGAATCAATGCTCGTTTCCTAAATTCTTGGGTGTAACCTTGTACACTTTGTCCTTTCAACTGTCAAAGAGTTTGCCAGCTCATCATGGCTTGCTGCATGTAGGCCAGTGGATAGAATTGCTTTTTGGTTGCAGAAACAAATTCACTCCAGATAGAAAGAGTCTTACCATGTCTCTTCATGTCAACTTGGGTCCTGCCTTCCCACCAAACTAAGGCAGTGCCTCCAAGACGTAGGCTAGCCAGCTAAATCTTTCTCTTGTCTGAATCAATACTCTGCAATAAACATCAAATTGTCTAATCCAATTGTCTAGCTTTTCTGCATTCAACTCTCCATCATATATTGGTAAATCAAATTTAACATCTAGCTTAATCAAAGATGTCTTATTTTTATGTTCAGGGCTATTAGGAGGTGTGAGAAAGCTTTCTTCTTTCCCTTTGCCTTTTGAGTGGTCATGGAGGAGAGACTCTTCTTCTCCTTTATCTTGTTTGGAGCCTGATGAATCTTCATCTTTATATTTTCTAAAGTCCTTATACATCTCCTCTACCATGGACCTTATGGCCAGGAAATTATCTATAAATTGAGGGTCTGGCCCCATAGAACCTTCCTCTGACATTGTGTTCTAAGGATAGACTCTCCCAATTTCAGGATTAGTTTCGACCAACTCTCCTTCTCCTAATTTGAGCTTTGATCTAGTTAGCATTCAACAGCTAAATCCAACACAAGCTTGTCTAACCTTAACATCCTAAAGCTCTGATACCACTTGATCTGAAATCACCCCTAGGTGACCTCAGGAATTCAATGAAGGTATTGCAAACTCATGTGCCAGTGATATGCCTATGTTATTTTAAGAAATGGATTGATAAGATTGTGAAATACACAGGCAGTGGAAAATAGTAAGAGAAACATAGCCAGAAAATGCAAAAACACAACAATTTAATAAGGAGTTCACCCAATCCTCCTGGGCTACATATTTTGGTCCAAATTTCAGTGGTGGCCTCTTCTTATTGTGTCATTAAGCATAGCTTTTACAATGAGGAGCTCAATTTGAGTCTCCTATACAGATGATGCTTAGTAGGGTGGTAATTGGATTCCCTAAGCCACTAGAGTACACAGACTCCCCCTCACCAAGTCTCGACCTCAACTGGTCTTAATGGGATGAGTCCAATCTGGTACTTAGTTCTCGACAGATATCGTTGTGGGGATTGCTTGAACCTCTCAATCCTTCTTGGTTCTTTCTGCTCAATGCTGCCTTAGCTCTGCAGGTTAGCTCAACTTCTCTATTCTTTGCTTCTTGCTTCACTCTCTATTCTATCTCCTCTGCCCCCTCTTCTCTCTGTCTGTTCATGGCTTAAATCCAATTCGTCCCTTGATTGTTTGCTTCCTCTTCTGGCCCTTCATATCGCCTACCTTTGTCTGCTTGGAATTCCCTGCTTCTGTGTCATCGCCACTGTGTAACATTTCACAGAGAGGTGGCCACTTGTCCCTTCATGAACTGAGTGCCAACTCTTCCTCGAACTGTCGTTACTTTAGTTATTCTGTGAAATGATTCTTTCGCCAGCTCAGTGGTCAAATTAGACTTCAAATATTTATGCATAGTATCTTATTTCTCCCCTGGGTCCAGTCATCCATTGGGTTGAACCTCCGCCATTTGATTTGTAGCCTGTAGATCCTATAGTCTTCACTTTTATCGTGCGGTTGACTTGCTTGACCGTTAGTCCGCGATGTAAGCATTTTTTCTCTCTCCCTGCCAGAAACGCATCACTCGGTGTATGGAATCCCTTGGTCCTCTGACAAACACGCTTATAACCCGAAATGCCTCTGATATTCCACCGGTTTTGGAGCGTGGGACCGGCCTGTTAGTTTTAGCACTTTTCCCATGATTTCCTAGCTTCCCTTGTGACCGAGTGCTTGGGGCTTTTCTTTCTCAAGGGGTTTTTCCTAGCGATGCGTGATTAGTGCTTTGTGCTAATCACACATTAGAAACAACCTCCGTTTCTGGGTTTGAGCTTCCTAACTGCCATTTTTGCGCCATGCACAGTCCCCATGGGCCAACAGTCAGCGCGCTTTGACCGAAGGTCCTCGTTGCTCCGTGCTAGCTACAAATTACTATTATACAGAGGTTATTTTTGATATCTCATTGTTTACAAGGTTTTGAAGTCTGTCATGATTTGGAACAGTCATAGAACTCTTATAATTTTCATGGATCCAATTCGGATCACTTGAGATTTAGTGGAATGTAAATGAGTGTAGCAGAACATGTGTGTAACCCATCCCCTACTAACCCTACTCCTAACTATGGTCAAAAAGGAGGTGGCTACTATGCTAATCAAATATCCATGGTCCAGTTATGGAAATGGGGTCTAAATTTTTCTCTTTCCTTTACTCTTTAGAAACTCAAAACTAATGATACGATAAAATTTTTCTCTTCAAGAAAATTTTGATGGTATAAATTTTTCTCTAATCTGACCTCCAAATCAAAATATATGACCAATTAAAGTCTTGTCTAATCATACAACGACACATCATTAGCCCTGCCATGTGGCGTCCACATGGCTTCCAAAGCATAAGCCACATGGCCATTTCCAACCTGTTCATACTCGTTAGGCCCCTTTACTAGGCTCAACATTCAATGAAAGATATATATCTATCTATATATATATATATATAGATATAGATATAGATATATATCTATGACCCTTCTATAGCCACATCATAAATATTGGCCCACTGTGCCAAGTCACCCTGGGTAATAGATCCTGGCGGTTCCATTATGCCCTTCATTCAATTTGTCTAGGGTTTAAGGTCTAGGGTGACATCATCCATCATCACTCCACTTACATGGACCGAGGTCCCACATAACCCTTAAACACCAACCGTTCATGTAATTCACCATTGTGAGCTATTTGGAGGGTTTTCTCCACTTTATGTGTTGGGTGCAAGCCCCACTACCACCTCACCCTGAGGATTCGACCCAAGAGTTCCCTCTTGGTGCTCCCTCTAAATATTTTGGGGGAAATCTTCTAGGCTACATGTTTGGATAAGAGCACTCCACTCTCGATGGTCCAAATTTCTCTAGTTTTCCTAAAGTCATCATGCTTAGTCACTTGGCTTACTAGGCTTGGTTCCCCAACCCTTTCGATCTCTAAATTGCCAGCCCCATGGCTTAAGTAAAAGGTGAAGTACCTGGACCCTTCCACCTTCAAAAATCGACCATGGTGGTTCTATCTTATATATAATTCGTTGTGGTTTAGCGTCAACCCCTATGAGTACTAAGGTTTGGCTCCCACTCACTCTATGTGCATAATATTGGACCCAATGTTTTTTAAGGGACTCTTACCTTTTTATATATATATATATAATATATATATATATATATTTACAACATCATTATACCTCATGATTTGCAGCATATCCACCTAGCTAGGCCTGACAAGAGACACACACACACACCAGCACACACCACACACACACACACACACATATATATTCATTGCACTAAAGACTATAACTTAGAAACTAGAATCCATTGGACTCTTCATTTCATTCAGTCACCAATTAGTTTCAAGAGGCTACATACCTATTCATGCAAATGTCATACAAAATAGTTCCCCATGCAAGACAAATATAGAATTAACCATTTATGAGAGAAAACATTCAAGAGAATTTCTATGCAGGAATCCAACATTCCTCATGATCAACATGTTCTGGTCAATAACACAAAGACCAAATATACCAAGATATCTACACTAATGAATTACTCATTTATATATACATATATATACATATATATACATATATATACATATATAATGCAATAAACTATTTTCCAATTGAGAGTGGGACTTCAACTCTCCACCCAACTATAGACAAACTATGGTCACAATTACTTCTAGCTATCACCCCTAAGCTAGATTCCAGTGCTTGAGGTGGAATTATTTTGAGTAATTTCAACCAAGAGAACAATTGAAACGTGATACCACATGGCCACATTGCCTTCATTTGCCAGCTACACACATTATCATTTAGGTTTTTTAGGCATTATCACATCCATGGTATGATACCATAGTGAAGAGATATTTTAGCTCGCATTAAGGAGAAGAGATTCCACATCAAGTAATATTATTCAGTGGATAAGTTATTGTTGAATTTAGAAGTAGATTTTACCAAGTAATTCATCAATGAGAGCATGCACTAGTGTTTTCAACACATGGTGGTTCTTTACAACTCTACACAATATTTACATTATATTTACATTTTCCTTTCTTAGAAAATATGAAAGGATATGCTATCAACATCTAATCATTCATTTCCCACATGGCTTACTCAGGCCCTAAGTTCCTCCACTATAGTTTGACTTGATCTATTACTTGATTTCAGAGTGTGAGTTGCCTCTGAGCCAAGATGCATATAGGTTCCAGTTGGAATTATCCCTCTAGTTCTACATGTAACACAAACTAATCAATAAGATGAGTAGCATCCTACACATATATTTTAAGCAATGAAACATGGAAAAATCGTGCACTCTAAATGATGGAGGAAAAGCTAACTTATATGCAACTTGCCTTATTCTTTCAAGAACTTAAAATGTCCTACAAAACCATGGTGTCAGCTTGGTGCAAGACCCAAATTTCAAGGAGCTCTTCTTGGGTCTAACTTGCAAGAAAACATCTTCCCCTACTTGGAACTCTTCGTGAACTCTATGCTATTCTACATAGCTTTTCTTCCTGTCATGTGTTTCTTTTAAATTTCTTCTGATGGTTTTAATTTCCTATTCCATGTATTTCAACATATCAGGCCCAATATGGACCCTATTCAATGGATCACTCTCACTGATAGGAGTGTTAAAACTCACTCCATAAAGCACTTCAAATGAGCTCATTCTTAGCGATTCTTGATACTCATTGTTGTATGAAAATTCCACAAGTGGAAGGTACTCTTCACACTTCTTGGAATCGTGCATTACATACATTCTAGCATGTCTTTCAAAATTCTATTTGTTCTCTTTGTATTCTCATCGGTCTAAGGATGATATGTTCTGCTAAATGTTAGCTCTATTCCCAAGCCCACAAATAATTCTCTCCAAAATTTTGAAGTCAATTTGGCATCTCTATCTAAGATATTTTTCTTTGGAAATCCATGTGATATCATAATCTCCTTTATAAAAACTTGAGCCACCTCACTATCTAAATTGGTAGATTTAATAGCCACGAAGTGAGCCATCTTTCCAAACTTGTCAACCATTACCATGATTGCATGATGTTGTTTTGAAGTTATTGTAAACCTTGTAATGAAGTCCATTAAAATCACTTCCCATTTCCATTTCAAGATGGAAATTGGCTGCAATAAGTAAGCTAGGTGCCTACACTCAGCCTTTACTTGCTAGCACTCTATGCACTTAGAGATGAAATCTGCCACCTCCCTTTTTAAATCGGGCTAGAAATAAAATTTCTTGATGGCTTTCAAAATCTTTTGGTAACCTAGGTGGCTAAAGTATGGTTTTGCACGAAACTCCTTAAATATGAGTTTCTTCAAGTTGGTGCTATTTTGGATATAAATGATGTTTTTGAATTTAATCAGCCTCTTTTCTATAGGGAAATAGTCCTTGCCTTCATTTCCTTGGGATCCTTGTTGTATACTCTCTTTTAATTGTTGATGTTTTTCATCTTGTTGCATAGTGTTTTTAATCTTTTCCTCAAGATTCATTTCATGGGAACTTACAATTGATATATGATGTAGTTGCACTCTCCCTCTAAGTGTTTCAACCACTTTGTTTTTCTTTCCTTCTATATATTTGATTTCAAAATCAAATTCATTGAGTGTGGCCAACCATTTTGCTTGCCTTGAATTTATTTTGGGATATTCAAATAAATACTTCAACCCTCCATGATCAGTAATTAGTGTGAATTTTCTACCAAGAATGTAGTATCTCCACATCTTCAGCACATGGATGATGGAAACCAATTCCAAATCACGAGCTACATAATTCTGGTCATGCTCATTTAACTTTCGTGATTCATACAAAAACACTTTCCTTCCTGCATCGAGACTCCACCAAGTCCCTCCTTGCAGGAATATATACATATAATGAAATCCTTTTCAGGAATTGAAATTCTTAGTATCAGTGCATTAGGTAAAAGTTTCTTAAGTTTAGACAATATGTTATCCATTCTAACCTCTTTCCTTTCTTCTACAAGGTAGTAATTGGACAACCAATCTTGGAGAAATTCTTCATAGATCTCCTGTAATAGCCTACTAGTCCCATGAAGGACCTAAATTCAGCCACATTTCTAGGAATTGGTCATTCCACAATAGCCTTTACCTTCTTGAGATTAACTGCTACTCCCTATCTTGAGACAATGTGTCCTAAGTAATGAATCTGTGACTAAAAGAAATTTCATTTACTAATATTTGCATAAAGCTTATGTTATCTTAGCAATTGTAGTATTGTGACTAGATGTTCTTCATGCTCCTCCTTGTTCTTCGAATGGACCAAAATGTCAGCAACAAAGACTATGATGAACTTATCCAAATAGGGGCATAACATATTGTTCATGAGGCACATAAAAGTTGCAGACACATTGGTAAAGGGCACTACCATGAATTCATACTTTCCATACCTTGTTCTGAAGGTGTTTTATGGATACTCTCATCCTTTATACAAAGTTGATGATAGCCTGATCTCATATCAATTTTGGAGAATACTGTTCCATGCCTTAATTGATCAAATAGATTATCAATCCATGGAAATGGATACCTATTCTTGATGACCTCCCTATTTAGTTTCCTGTAATGAATTCATGACTATCATGTCATCCTTTTTATTTACAAACAAAATTGGTGCTCCCCATGGATACATGCTTAGCCTTTTGTAGCCCTTGTCTAACATCTCCTTAGTTGTATTTTTTTCTCAACTAATTCTAGAGTGCTTGTTCTATACATAGGTTTGGATGTTGGAGCTACCCCTAGCACTAATTCGATAGAAACGTTGACTTCTCAATGACAGGAAAACTAGGAATTTCTTCAAGAAATACATTTAAAAACTACTGTAAAATGAGATATTTCATTAGGATATCATTGTCATCATTCTCACCATTTTGATTAACTCCAACATTGTTGTATATTTGCACAGAAAAAATATAAAAAAATACTTCCTTTTCTACGACTTCTTTTAGTTTGCATAGCTGAAATTAATCTCAATGAAGTGGGTTTTTGCTTTCCATTCAATTTTTTTGCTTTCCAACTTTGTTAATGCATTTGATGTTCTTCTCAATGTAGTTGACCTTGGTTCGGTGTGCATATGAATAGTTCATGCCAAAAAACATGCTATATGCTCCCAAAAGTAGAACATTAAGATTTACAACTGTCAACATCCCATTTAATTAAATTGGGAAAGCCTTCACCCAATGCTAAACTCTTCTTTTCATCCCTATGGCCAGTTGAACTAGACAAGACTAATCATGTCCTTCCTTCTTTAGTTCACATCTCTCAACAATATTGGGACTTATGTAACCCTGATATAAACCAGGGTCAATAAAAATTGAAATATTTTGGTCATAGAACATACCTTCAATCTCTATAATCACTACTTGATAATCATCTTGGAAATTATCCACTACTATGTAAATTCTAGGTATACTTTAAGCTACTTACTTGATTATCTCTGCCTCTTGTGTGTTGTACAGTCTCGGGCCATCATGTTGTATTGTGGGAAATCTTTCTTAGGTTATTTTCTCCACAATTTTAACACTTATATGAAACCTTCCTATAACTGTTGGATTCATATTCAGTAGAATGGCCTTTGTTGGCAACGTTGGACTTTAGTTGGTTTTCTTGGTCAACAGGGGTTGCACTTGCTCCCTTGGTTGTATTTTTCCATTTTCCTTTGAAATTGGAATTTCTTTTGGAATTCTAAATTGATTTATAATCATGCCTGCGCCTAGGATGCTCATAGAAATGAATAAATTTTCGAATTATGTCCTCTAATGTCTTGGGCTCATCAAATTCAATTCTATCCTTGAAATATTTTGGCAATCCACTCATGTACCTTTGAATTTTTTTCTTTCTCCTCCTTAAGGTAGGGAACATACCATAACATCTTTAGGAATTCGGTGGTGTACTCATCATCTGTCATTTTTCCTAATTTGAGCTCATATAAATCCTTCACATTGTTGTCAAAGTATCTCTTAGATAGATATTTTCTTCTGAAATACTCCTTGAATTCCCTCCAGGAAAATTATTCTTCCCTAATTCCCTTTACATTTTTAAGATCTTTGCACCATATATTAGCCTTGCTTCTTAGGATGAAGGTAGCTACCTTTTCTTTCATGTTTTCTGAATAATTGTGGATTCAGAAGAACTTCTTCATTCCTAGCAACCAGGCTTCAACTTCCTCTGATTTCTTCATTTTTCCATCAAAGGTAGGAGGATTGGGATTTTTAAAGTCCTCTAGTATATACTCTCTTTCCGTTTTTCTCCCATGGTGATGATGATAGTGATGAAAATGTGGCCTTCTATGAGTGGCCTCATACCACTACTGATGGGTGCTTGAAATCCCTTTTTGGGTACTTAACAAAATGCATCCTTTCACAATGTCTTCATTAGACAATCGATGCCCATTCCTATATTTTCTCTCATTTTCCCCATTCATTCTTTCTTCCTACCTAAATGAGCTTTTCATGTCTCTATGGTTGATTCTCAACTCATGATGCCTATGCCTTTACAGGTTTGATAAGATTTGTAGTATGACTGTGTTGACTTCAACTTGCTTTTCTTGCACTTTGACATGCCTCACATCGTTAGATTTACAACTCCTTATCTCTTCTCTTAGGATTCTTAATGTGTCCATCCAAACAATAGGGTATACCTATTCTTCTTGTTCAATTGATATTTCCTCTTCATGTCCATGTTGTGATTGGTCAGAGTTATACCACACCATTTTACTATTCTTTCCTTAGTTTGTTGTTCCTAGACTGTACCACCCTTTATTGTTCACATGGTCCTTAAACTTCATATCTTTTAGCCTTAGTGTATTTTACGTGTTGTCGTACACACACATCACTATTATATTTTAACAAAATTCAGCTACATAATAAAATTTATCACCTTGGCTTGCCGATGAAAATATTTTGTTGCAAAACTAGCTGCAACATTACAACTCAATTAGTGCATTACAGTAAATCCTCTAAATCATCAATATTATGTGACATGCAATTATCACAATAAAATGTACCAAGAAGCACAAATAATCAATACACAAACAATCATAATTATAACGATTTTCATGAGGCTATAAGGCCTCAATGGATCTCCCAAAGTCTAATGGAAAATCCTCACTCATTAGTTCTGCAATGACGCCCTTCTAGTTCAAGCGTTGTAGTTGGAAGCTCTAATAACACTCTATAATGCACCCCCTACAAACCCTAATCCTAACTAAGGTCAGAAGGAGTTGATTACTATGTTGATCCAATCTCCATGATCCAATTATGGAAATGGTGTCTAAATTTTTCGCTTTCCTTTACTCTTAAGAAACTAAAAACTAATCATACCATCACACTTGTCTCATCGAGACAATTATGATAGTATAAATTTTTCTTTAATCTAACCTCCAAATCAAAATATATGACCAATTAAAGTCTTGGCCAATTAGCCAATGCCACATCATTACTCCTATTATGCGACACTCACATGGTCTCCACGTGGCTTCCAAATCATAGGCCACATGGCCACTATTGACTCGTTCATACTCGTTAGGCCCCTTTACGAGGTCCAACATTCAATTTTATATATATATATAATATATATATATATATATATATATATATATATATATATATATATATATATATATACATATAATATATATATATATAGATATAGATAATAGATATATACATATATATACTATATATATATATATATATATAATATATGATTATATATATATATATATATATGTATATATGTATATGTATATATATATATGTATATATATATATATATAATATATATATATATATTAATATATATTATTATAATTATATATATAATATATATAATATATAAATATATATATATATAATATATATATAATAAAACATAGGCATGACACATCATAAATATTGGCCCACTACGCCATGTCACCCTTAGTAATAAATCTCGACGGTTCCATTATGACCTTCATTCAATTCTTTTGAGGTTTGAGGTTTGGGGTGACTTCATCCATCGTTGCTCTGCTTACATGGAATTTCAGAGTCCCACACAACCCTCAAGCATCAACCATTCATGGAATTCACCTTTCTGAGTGATTTGGATGGTTTTCTCCACATTATGTGTTGGGCACAAGCCCCACTACTCCCTCATCCTAAGTTTCCAAACCTAGGAGATACTTCTTGGTGCTTCCTTTGGATCTTCTAGGGGAAATATTCTAAACTACATGTGCAACTAAGAGCTCTCCACTCTCAATGATCTAGATTTCTCCAGTTTTTCCTGCTGTCATTGTGCTCTATCACATGGCCTACCAGGCTTGGATTCCCCAAACCTTCAATATATAAACTTCTAGCCCAAAAGTTTAAGTAAAAGGTGAATAAATTGGGCCTTTCTGCCCTCAGAACTCAAGCACAATGGTTCTATTTTATATAAAACTTGTTGTGGTTTAGTGTCGGCCCCTATGAATACAAAGGCTTGGCACCCGCTCACTCTATATGCATAATCTTGGACCTAATTTTTTTTAAGGGACCCTTCCCTTTGCAGCTATTATATATGTATATATATAACATCACTATCCCTCCCAAGATTGCAAGATATTGGCCTAACTTAATCTGCAAACATTTGTATCTATCTATATATTTGTCTATATATATTTATTTCACCGGAGACTATAACTTAGAAACCATGATCCACTAGATTCTTCATTTCATTCAATCACCAATTAGTTGGCAGAGGCCACCTACCTCTTGACGAACACGCCATATAGACCAATCTTCCATGTAGGACAAATACACAAATAACCATTTTATAGAGAAAACATTTAAGATAATTTATATGCAAGAATCTTGAATTCCTCATGATCAATGTGTGCGAGTAAAAAACATAGAGACCAAATATACCAACAGGTCTACACAAATGATGTACCCATTGACAGATTTCAATCTCTTAATGCACAGGTAGGCTTAAGTTATTACAAAATTAGCACATCCATAAGTAATGAACCATATCACACGAAGGAGAAGCATTACATGAATCTTGTACATACAACAATGAAATTCTTATTCATACAAGAAATAACACCCCATTGGTGACATAGAATTGTCTCACACAATAAACAAAGGCACCATATATGTGTGTGTGTGTGTGTGTGTTATGTAGAAAACGATTTTCCAATTGAGAGTGGGAATTTGACTCTCCACCCAACCATAAACAAGCTACAACCATAGTTATGTGTATTTGTCACCACTGAGATAGATTCTAGTGCTTGAGGTGGAATGCTTTTGATGAATTTCAACCAAAAAAAATAGCTGAAACAAGATACCACACGACCACACTTCCTTCATCCACTAGCTACAAACGTTATCATTTAATATTTTTAGGCATAATCACATCCACCCCAAGATACAACAGTGCAGATATTTTTTTAGCTTGCATCAGGAGAAGTGAGTCCATGTCAAGGAATATTCTTCAATTGATAAGTTGTTGTTGGAGCGCAGAAGCCACTTTTACCAGGTAATTCATTAGTGAGATCACAAACCAGTACTGTCAACACTTGGTGGTTCATTAGCTCCACAAGAACCCGGGTACTTCTCTCCTAACTAGTGGTTCATCCACACGATTCTAGTGGTTCTTTAGCCTATAGGTAAGCCACTACTCTCCATAATGTTTTCCACCCAACAAGCCTCTTTGAAGGTTCCACATTTGGTTCACTTTCTCCAAAGCTCGATCACTATGTGTTTTGATTGCTACTCTGCTCACTCTATTCCTCTACATGAGAGTGAGTTTTTCTACCTCTCCCTTTTGCCTAGATGTGAATTATCAGTTCTCCCTCTCGCAGACCTATTTTTCGTGCCTACCCATAGACCAACTGTATGTCTCCTTCCAATGCTCCACAATGCATCACATGTTGTCTTCAATATTTTTGTCCTCTTCTTACTTGTTATTGGGACTTAAAGGACACTTGGGCCTATCCTTTTATTTTCAATTAAACTTAATGCATAGTAAACTCATCTAAGCTTCCCATCCAATCTATTGATGATGCATTTAATTTTTCCAATTCCTCAAGCAATCTCCCTCCCCAAGCAACTGGAATCCATGTCCCTTCTCTCAACCTTTAATTTAATTACAATTTATTTACAAAATGAAAAATATTGACTAGTGGATGTTATAATGTGACACATATCAAATAAAGTGAATAGTAGAATGATCTCTCTTAACTATTATTCCATGATTCAAGTACAAAGAAAAACAATAATTAATAATAGTGTAAATTAATATATTTTCCCAATTAAAATACTTGTACAATATTTAACTACAAATTTCTATTATAATGATAAGAGAAGAATTTTTACTTTGCCCCTCCAAAGGTAATCCATTGTCTCTCCTCTTTGACTATGCCCCATCCTTCCTATCTTTTCTACACACAATCTCAGACTCCCCTTTACATAATTGTAGTCATTTTCTTTCTGTACATTACATAAAAGTAAAATAAAATAATTTCCATAAATAATATATCAACTTCTAACCTATGGTATCATAAAATTCAATTTCATCTTTGTCACCGATATATTTGTTTCTAATATTTTCATTATTTTCATACTCCCATAACCCATATCTATAACTCAAACCTTTCTGTAAGTATATTTGTCATACTTTCTATTTAATGTGATCCCCCAATTTATGTATGTTAGTAAAGCTTAATATATTCACAAAAATTAATACGCATAAACATACAATATCCACAAAATGATTTTTTGGTTCTAGTTTAATATTTACAACTTACCTTTTAATATCCACTTTAGTATTCCCTTGTCACATTCATTGTTTACCCCTAAACTAAGGGTCTTCCTCAATCCAAAACTTAACATTCTAGGTTTAACATTTTTAATTTGTCCTTACTTAATCCTTGAAGGGCTTTATTTTTTTGTACTTTTTCTAAAATAATCTATTTATTCATTATCCTAAAACATTTACTGATTAATTTACCTAAAATTTCTACTTTCCGTTGTAATTTATTTATGAATGATCCTAAAACATTTATTCATTTATTTACTTGAAAATTTCCGCCTATCTTTATCCACTATCATGAGTTTGTCAATTGTTTGTTCACGTAACTTTTAAACAAAGCCTCTAAATCCATGCACTTTCTTCATGAGATTTGGTCTTTCCTTTTACAACAAGTGTTACTAGTTAGAAAATTTAATACTCATCTACTAGTTCAATATTTCTTCAATCTCACCTAGTATTTTCCTACATGATTTTTGTTGTTATTAAATCATTATTATTCTTCTACTAGTTCACCTTCATGGAATTAGTGCAAATTTGCAATAATAAAAATGGGAAAAATGGAATTTTCTCATATTTCCATTTGATATATAATTACGTTGTAAGGCATTCCCATCTGAAATCAACTCCCCTCTCATGGCACGTGTACATTTGTGGGCCTTTTATTTAAGTGTTAGATGATTAAAATAGTTTGATCCATCCGATTCACTCGACTAGTATTAAGTTAGTTAAAAATTAAGTTACAAATTATACTCACACGCTCAGATAAAACTCGCCCTTACTCGACATTACCTGGATCGCTCTTGCTCACCACTACTTCCAGGTGCTTCTTCCTTCACAACGCATTTCCCTCCTTCATCCTTCTTGCAGTTTTGGGAGCCTTCACTCTGACTTGTTCTCAAAATCATGTCCTCGACATCATTCAGAGGTGGATGAACTCAAGGCTAAGGGTGTCAGAGGTGGAATAGCTTAGGGCTAAGGGCATGGATTTAATCACTTGCATTGTTGTAAACGAACGAATCCTTCGAGTGTATTATCTTGGGATTGGAGGAGATAATAACAAAGTTCTGCTGCTCTCTGATGGCAATGGTAAATTCACAAAAGCCATCGAGGTTTATGTTGATTTAAGAGATAAGGTAGTGGGTTTAGGTGTGCGATTGTGTAGGTACTCATTATTGGCGGACAATGGGATTGTTAAAGTGCTCAATTTAGAGGAAGGGCAAGCAGGGTCGATGATATATTGAAGGCCATACGAAATTTTGTAGGGTTTGAGATCTATGGGTTGAGTTTCAATTGATTATTTTTGCAGGTATGTAATACCTTTCTGTAGCTGATTGATTTTTACTATAAAGAAAATATGAGTTTCATCATTTCTTCTATCTTTATTTTTGCACCTAATATGGAGGAAAAATGTTAACCTTCTAGCAGATGTTGAACACAGACATCACTTCTAATGGCATCTACAATGCTAGAAATTTCATGACCATTTTCACGTGTTCTCACACTAATAGGCAGTCCGGACAATCTCTAGCCACCATTGTTGTCATCTTGATCTCATCCTTTGCAAATTAAGAATCTAGTGCATGGTATAGATTAGTAATTGGTCATTTTCCATCTCCAAATTAAGCACCATTTTGTCAGTACTTATAGTTTTTAAATCATCCATAGTTTTATAATTATAATGGCATTGGGAGTGGTGAAGTCTCTTCTAGTTTTTATGCTAATGTTGAATTTCCGCATGTTTCTTGTTGTGGGTGCTATTGTTGGATGGGCTCTCAACGACACCCTTTACCACAGTATAAGTGGGAGCTATTGTTGGATGGGATCTCAATGACACCCTTTACCACACTTACTATATTGGAACTTACTAATTTCTTATTCTATGATATTACTTTCATAGAATGCATGATATAACTCAGTGGTGAAGTGACCTCGATGCCAAGGGTAGATCATGGATTTGATTCTTATTTTTTTCACTTTTCAAAAGTCTCCCCTAGGCTATAGAGATCAAATGGCTTGAATTCGTAGTGCTTAATATATGGTGTTCCATGTCAAATTTTTTTCCTTGTGGCTTTTTATCTTTTTTCCCACTTGAAGTGCCATATTTATCATCGGGATCCTTGGCAACAGTAATAGAGTAACATAATGCTCACTCAAATAGGTCTTATAGGTTTTAAAATGTTGTTGTTGGTCCACATGAACTCTAAACTATAGGGTTCAAATCTTTTGTGGAATTTGCAAGAAAGACCTTATTTCCTAAGCATAATTTGGATTTAGCTCCATCCACTGTTTCATGGATCAGTGTGATTTTTTTTTGTTATGTAACATGTTATTCAATATTTGTTTTTTTTTTACTGACTATATGATTTTTCAATAAGTATGATCAATTTCATGAAGATGTCCACTAGTACGTCTTAATTGTTTTTTCTAGTAAATCTGATTAGTTTCATTGTACTTTCATGACAAATGAAATGGTTGATTGAAGCATATAGAAAAATGGTCTAGTTAGGAAAAATGGTATTATTTTTATTTTCTTCAAAATAAAAAGGTGTGTAGGCCATTTGGTATATCCTTTTAGCCTCTATTCAACCATTAACTAGAAGCTAAATGCACAAGCCTTGAAGCCAAAATTAGTTATCATAACTCATTTATCAGAACTCTATCTTTCGATAACAAACCAAGTATGGATCAACATATCAAAATTAGTGTACCTTCCATTTCTTTCAATGACTGGCATAACCAATTTAATTACCAAAACTATCACTTTTTCAGTAATGTTATCAACACCAACATTCAATTCTAGTAGCCCAACCTTCTTTAGTTACAATAGTGGTTCCAAGGTTTTTTTCCTTTGATAAACTCAAATTTGATGGTCTTTATAGCCTCATCATATTTAGACTCAACTAAGTACTGGTAAATAAACAATTATAAGGTAAAATATTTTTAATTCATTTGATTTATTGGGGGAAAATGAAATTTATCATTTTGTAACTTTCATATGCTTATCATTCCCCTTTCCTTCCTAATTACAACCTCTCATTATTCTACAATATGCCTACCATATCAACTACCTTAATCGTATCCACAACCTTATTTAATGTACACTGTAAGATTTCTCACTTTTTTCGAACTTTCATGAAAGGCTAAGACCCTATCACAATTTGCGATAAATCATAAAAAAAGCAAGGACATGTGAAATCTTGTAGGGTAGTTTGAGGTTGTGGCATGAATATGAAGGAACTAGGAAACTAGTAGATTAGAAATCTTATTTTCATCAGATTTAGTCGCAGCTCATAGTCTTGTTATCAATTAGCAGGGAATGAGTATTATGCTTCAAGATTGCGGGGTGGCTAAGATATGTGTTGGTGGCTCCATGTATTCAATACAAATTGTCACCCTTATCAACATTGGTTTCTGGAATTGTAATTTTGGGGATATGGAAGACTATACCTTGAGAAAAAAGGCCTATCCACAACATAATGTATACACTAGTTCAATCACTTTAATGGATTATGTTTGGGGCAATAGTTGGACATGAGAAGGTCAAAGCTACAACACATCCAAAGTTTCTATGACTCTATTAGATCATAAAAAATATGATTTATGTATCACCAGGTTCATAACCACAACCACTTATCCATATAATGTTCTTTATTTTGATGTAAATTTTGCATTGACAATAGTCCCTACTAGTGGATTTTTTTCAACATTAGTCCTCAAAGTGGTTACACACATCACCATTGTTGAAGAAATAGAGGAAGAACCGTATAAAACTTTTTTGGATGATGGTAGTTTGAGTTCCAATACTAAGAATATTTTCTCATGCTACAACAATTATTTTGTCAAGAGCTACATGGCCATGGTTGAATCATGTATTCAATGAAGGTTACATAAACATTTTGCAATTGACAAAATGGAACTGCACCTCTGGAGCTTATTGAATTTCAGCAGAAGCAATGAGTATGGAATATAAGTCTTATGGATTAGGAGCATTAGTAAATTATTAGATAGTTTCCTAATATTCATCATGGTTTGGAAGATATGCATGGTTATTGAAGCCCAACTTGTAAAAATGGCACAATTTTCTGACATTTCTAAACCATGCCCAGATTTGGGGGAAATGTGAAATCATTCATCTTAATGTTATGGGAACAAATATCACTTATTTCAAGAGACGAAGAATCATCAAGTAATATTTCATATATGTATTTTGGGGATCATAATTACCTAATTTTGGCCTGTAATAACCATTTGTTGTCTTTCCCCTATCTCATAGTTGGGTAAAATCAGAGTTTGGAGAATTGATTTTGATCCTCCCAAAGCTCTCTTTGTACAAATATTTAGATTGAGAATATATTTGAAGGTGGATGGTCGATCACTTTTTAATAGGTTTTGGGAATAGTAGCTAGATTACAACTTCATTATGGCAACAAACTTTAGTGTTGCCCCTTTGTAACAACGTTTATTTTTCATCAAGACATGATGCTTGTTCTCTAATCTTAATGTATTTTCTTAATGTTTTGATAGCTTAGGTATTAGTTAACGTGTAGATGTTATAATTAATGATATCTATATACATTTATATGTTTTTAATTCCTTTAGTATGCTTTATATTTTCAATTATGCTTTACCACTTTATTTAATCACAGCTTGATTAGATCAAATTTAATGGTTCTTATGTTGCTTTGGTTTGTGGTAGAGATCCACAATAGGAAATAGTCATTGAAGGAACACTAAGTAGTGATATAACACAGAGCCCATCACATAAAGTTACATGAATGACTATACCATTTGCATGAGAGATTGTAGCTTAAAATATTTATGACATCAAAATCAAGATTCAAGACAGACATTCTTCTTCATCATTTGATGCCATCAATGCCCAAATAATATAGTTGCTGCATTATAACACTGCTTAGGACCTTTTTTCTTAAATCCATGGTTTCTATTGTTTCATTGACTCAAGGCATGTTCTTTCATATATGTTTTTGTTGGAACTTGTAATCTACAACTTGACTTATTCTATGATATTACTTTCATAGAATTTCTGTTATTGACATTTCTTTTATTTTGTTATTCATATTTATGTTATTCTACTATTGATATTTCTTTTGTACCACGAATGACAAATCACTCTTTGAAGTGTGCACCAATTTTTTCTTACAAGGTAGGACATTGATTATTCTTTGCAGTCTTACCTGATTTCTTTTGTACATGAGAGGTTGATTCTTTTGTACAGGAGACGAGAGGACAATTCGTGCTCTTGTTCCATGGCATATATAACCAATTTTTTTCAAAGCGGTTCCCGATACAAGATTATGGTCACTTATTTCAACATAACATAGTTGTAGCTATGAGTTGCAGTGAGCCGTGGAGTTGGTGTGGGTTGGGGTTGATTTTGTTGTTGCAACTATGTTCAAAGTTGTTGTGGGTAGACTCAGTATGGGTTGCCTCTTCACCAAGAAGAGAGCTAGGAGCCCAACCAATTGCTCTGCGGGAGAAGGAAAAGAAGGAAGGCTACTAAACAAAGAATAGAGGAGCTAAGTCTTTACATTGTTATTGTAGATATGTGGGTCATGGAGTCGGGGTGAGCAAATAAATATTGTGACAATTATGGTAACCAATTAGAAGGTGAGCTCATTATGATTTTCAATCTTAAAAGTTCATTTTCACGTGTTCTCACACTAATAAGTAGTCCAGACAGAGAATCTATTTTAGTTTCTTGACCTTCATTAATAAAGTTCATTTTCACATGTTGTCACACTAATAGGCAGTCCAGACAAAGCATCTATTTTAGTTTATTGACCTTCATCAATATCCTCACCAAAATCTACCGAATCACCATAAGTAACTGGAAGATCTAGAGCTGATATTTGGGGAAATGTGAAATCAATCATATTAATGTTATGGGAACAAATATCACTTATTTCAAGAGTTGAAGAATCATCAAGTAATATTTCATATGTATTTTGGGGATCAGAATCACCTAATTTTGGCCTGTAATAACCATTTGTTGTCTTGCCCTTATCTCATAGTTGGGTAAACTCAAAGTTTGGGGAATTGATTTTGATCCACCCAAATCTCTCTTTGTACAAATATTCAGATTCAGAATATATTTGAAGGTGGATGATCATTCAGTTTTTAATAGGTTTTGGGAATAATAGCTAGACTATAACTTCATTATGGCAACAGACTTTAGTGTTACCCCTTTATAACAATGTTTATTTTTCATTAAGACATGATGTTAGTTCTCTAGTCTTAATGTATTTTCTTAATGTTCTGATAGCTTAGATCTGAGTTACGTGTAGATGTTATAATTACTGATATCTATATACATTTATTTATATGTTTTTAATTCCTTTAGTGTGCTTTATATTTTCAATTATGCTTTACCACTTTATTTAATCACAGCTAGATTAGATCAGATTTAATGGTTTTTATGTTGCTTTGGTTTGTGGTAGAGATCCATAAAAGGAAATAGTCATTGAAGGAACACTAAATAGTGATATAACAGGGAGCCCATCACATAAAGTTACATGAATGACTATATCATTTGCATGAGAGATTGTAGCTTAAAATATTTATGGCATCAAAATCAAGATTCAAGATAGGCATTCTTCTTCATCATTTGATGCCATCAATACCCAAAGAATATATTTGATGCATTATAACACTACTTAGGAATTTTTCCTTAAATCCAAGGTTTCTATTGTTTCATTGGCTCAAGGCATGTTCTTTCATATATGTTTTTTTGGAACTTGCAATCTACAACTTGACTTATTCTATGATATTACTTTCATAGAATTTTTGTTATTTATATTTCTTTTATTCTGTTACTGGTATTTCTGTTATTGATATTTCTTTTGTACCATGAATGACATATCACTCTCTGAAGTGTGCACCAATTTTTTCTTACAAGGTAGGACAATGATTATTCTTTGCAGTCTTACTTGATTTCTTTTGTACATGAGAGGTTGATTCTTTTTTACACGAGATGAGAGGACAGGTTGTGCTCTTGTTCCATGGCATATATAACCGATTTTTTTCAAAGCAGTTCACATTGCAAGCTTATGGTCACCTATTTCAACATAACATAGTTGTAGCTGCGAGTTGCAGCAAGCCATGGAGTTGGTGTGGGATGGGGTTGATTTTGTTGTTGCAGCTATGTTCAAAGTTTTTGTGGGTGGACTCAGTGTTGGTTGCCTCTTCACCAAGAAGAGAGCTAGGAGCCCAGCCAATGGCTCCGCGGGAGAAGGAAAAGAAGGAAGGCTACCGAACAAAGAATAGAGGAGCTAAGTCTTTACATTTTTGTTGCGGCTATGTGGGTCATGGAGTTGGGGTAAGAAAATAAATATTGTGACAATTATGGTAAACAATTAGAAGATGAGCTCATCATGATTTTCAATCTTAAATGTTCATTTTCACATGTTCTCACACTAATAAGCAGTCCAGATAGAGAATTTGTTTTAGTTTCATGACCTTCATCAATAAAGTTCATTTTCATGTGTTCTCACACTAATAGGCAGTCTGAATAGAGCATATGTTTTAGTTTCTTGACCTTCATCAATATCCTCATCAGAATCTACTGAATCACCATAAGTAACTCGAATATCTAGAGCTGATATTTGAGACATCTCTGAAGCATTGAAGACAAATAATCAATTTGGCATGCTTCCAACATTCAAATTTTACGAGAGGTTGGAGTTGTGGTTTGTCTGTGTACATGGGCTTTCTTTCGGGTGGTTTGGAAGCACATGAAGACATGTTCATGGTGTCAGGATATATCAGTTGTTGCCACTATGTCTTAAGTTTTTTTTTCATTTTTGAACTTTTATTAATTCAAGGTTCGCATAAATCTCTAGATGAATCACAATTTTTCTTTTTCCTTCCATACATAGTGTGTTTTTTGGGCTAAATATATGAATAAGTGTGTTTCTAAATGACTACATAATTGACTTGAAGCTCGTGGAATAACTCTTCCTCTAGGGTTTCCTCCAATCTATTTTTCGGTGGGGAATGAAGCAACGGGTTTCATGGCTATTTTTGCTTTGATAGCTGCAATTGTAGGAGCTGCTTCATTCCTTTCAAGGCTCCATCATCTCCAGATCTGGGGTGCCTAGTTCTTGGCTTCTAGTGCTACTTCCACCCTGATAGCTTGGGCACTCACTCTATTGGCCATGGGGTAAGCACATAAATATCGTGACAATTATGGTAACCAATTAGAAGATTAGATCATCATTACTTTCAATCTTAAAAGTTCATTTTCACGTGTTCTCACACTAATAAGAAGTCTGGACAGAGTATCTATTTTAGTTACTTGACCTTCATCAATATCCTCATCAGAATTTGTCGAATCGCCATAAGTAACTGGCAGATCTAGAGCTAATATTTGAGACATTTCTGAAGCACTGAAGATAGATAATCAATTTGGCATGCTTGCAACATTCAAAGTTGATGAGATGTTGGAGTTGTGGTTTGTCTGTATACATGGGGTTTCTTTCCAATGGTTTGGAAGCAGATGAGGACATGTTCATGGTGTCAGGATATATCAGTTGTTGCCACTGTGTCTCACGTTTTTTTTCCATTTTTGAACTTCTATTAATTCAAGGTTCACATAAATCTATAGATGAATCCCATTGTTTCTTTTTCCTTCCATACATAGTGTTTCTTTTGGGCTAAATATATGAAGTGTGTTGCTAAATGACTACATGATTGACTTGTAGGTCGTGGAGTAACTGCACCTCCAGAGCTTATTGAATTTCAATGAAAGCAATGAGTATGGAATATTAGTCTTATGGATTAAGGAGCATTCGTAAATTATTAGATAGTTTCGCAATATTCACCATGGTTTGGAAGATATGCATTGTTATTGAAGCCCAACTTGTAAAAATGGCACAATTTTCTCACATTTCTAAACCACGCCTAGATTTTGCGAAAATGTGAAATCAATCATCATAATGTTATGGGAACAAATATCACTTATTTTAAGAGTCGAAGAATCATCAAGTAATATTTCATATGTATTTTGGGGATCAGAATCACCTAATTTTGGCCTGTAATAACCATTTGTTGTCTTTCCCTTATCTCGTAGTTGGGTAAAATTAGAGTTTGGGGAATTGATTTTGATCCACCCAAAGCTCTCTTTGTACAAATATTAAAATTGAGAATATATTTGAAGGTGGATGGTCATTCAATTTTTAATAGGTTTTGGGAATAGTAGCTAAAGCACATAAATATTGTGACAATTATGGTAACCAATTAGAAGATGAGCTCATCATGATTTTCAATATTAAAAGTTCATTTTCACGTGTTCTCACACTAATAGGTAGTTCAGAGACAACATCTATTTTAGTTTCTTGACCTTCATCAATATCCTCATCAGAATCTACTGAATCACCATAAGTAACTGGAAGATCTAGAGTTGATATTTTAGAAATTTCTGAAGCACTGAAGATAGATAATCAATTTGGCATGCTTGCAACATTAAAAGTTAATGAGAGGCTGGAGTTGTGGTTTGTCTATGTACATGGGGTTTCTTTCGGGTGGTTTGGAAGCACATGAGGACGTGTTAATGATGTCAGGATATATCAGTTGTTGCCACTGTGTCTCAAGTTTTTTTTTTCATTTTTAAGCTTTTCTTAATTCAAGGTTCAAATAAACCTTTAGATGAAACACACTTTTTCCTTCCATACATAGTGTGTTTTTTTGGCTAAATATTCATGTGTGTTGCTAAATGATTACATGATTGACTTGCAGGATGTGGAAGAGCTCTTCGTCTAGGGTTTTCTCCAATCTATTTTCTAGTGGGGAATGAAGCAATGGGTTTCATGGTTATTTTTGCCTTGATAGCTACAATTGTAGGAATTGCTTCATGCCTTTCATGACTCCATCATCTCTAGATTTGGGGTGCCCAGAGCTTGGCTTCCAGTGTTGCTTCCTCCATGATAGCTTGGGCACGCACTCTATTGGCCATGGGGTAAGCACATAAATATTGTGACAATTATGTTAACCAATTAGAAAATGAGATCATCATGATTTTCAATCTTAAAAGTTCATTTTCACATGTTCTCACACTAATAGGCAGTCCAAACAAAGAATTTGTTTTATTTTGTTGACCTTCATCAATATCCTCATTAGAATCTATCGAATCACCATAAGTAACTCGCAGATCTAGAGCTGATATTTGAGACATTTCTAAAGCACTGAAGACAGATAATCAATTTGGCATGCTTGTAACATTCAAAGTTGATGAGAGGCTAGAGTTGTGGTTTGTCTATGTGCATGGGGTTTCTTTTGGGTGGTTTGGAAGCACATGAGGACATGTTCATGGTGTTAATATATATCAGTTGTTGCCACTGTGTCTCAAGTTTTTTTTATTTTTTTTTCATTTTTGAACTTTTATTAATTCAAGGTTCACATAAATATCTAGATGAATAACAACTTTTCTTTTTCCTTCCATACAAAGTGTATTTTTTGGGCTAAATATATGAAGACGTGTGTTTATAAATGACTACATGATTGAATTGTAGCTCGTGGAAGAGCTCTTCCTCTAGGGATTTATCCAATCTATTTTCTGGTGGGGAATGAAACAATGAATTTCATGGTTATTTTTTCTTTGATAGCTGCAATTGTAGGAGTTGCTTCATACCTTACAGGACTCCATCATCTCTAGATTTAGGGGGCCCAGAGCTTGGCTTCCAATGTTGCTTCCTCCATGACAGCTTGGGCACTCACTCTATTGGCCATGGGGTAAGCACATAAATATTGTGACAATTATGGTAACCAATTAGACGAGAGTTCATCATGATTTTCAATATTAAAAGTTCAATTTCATGTGTTCTCACACTAATAGGCAGTCTGGACAAAGAATCTGTTTTACTTGCTTGACCTTCATCAATATCCTCATCAGAATCTACCAAATCACCATAAGTAACTGGTAGATCTAGAGCTGATATTTGAGACATTTTTGAAGCGCTGAAGATAAATAATCAATTTGGCATGCTTGCAACATTCAAAGTTGACGAGGGGTTGGAGTTGTGGTTTGTCTGTGCACATGGGGTTTCTTTCCAGTGGTTTGGAAGCACATGAGGACATGTTCATGGTGTTAGGATATATTAGTTGTTGGTTTTCCAACATTTAGTTTCAAGGGTAAATTTTTGTTTCTGTGTCATGTGTTATTGTTGCCTTTCTTGCACTGTATTTTTGGTTTGAGACACAATAGCATTGAGATATTAAAGTACATGGGGTTTCTTTCTGGAGGTTTGGAAGCACATGAGGACATGTTCATGGTGTTAGGGTATATCAATTGTTGGTTTTCCAACATTTAGTTTCAATGGTAAATTTTTGTTTCTGTGTCATGTGTTATTGTTGTCTTTCTTGCACTGTATTTTTGGTTTGACACACAGTAGCATTGAGATATTAAAACACGTATCAATTTTCTTGAATTCACAGTTTACTTAGTTCTGCATTTTAATGGCGTGCTAGTCAATTTCATTTCCTATGATCCTTCATTTCTGCAAATTAGTAAATATTTTGGGAAATCTCAATAGTAATTCATTGGTATTAATTCGCTTCCTTTGAAAATTTGATGCCATAGGTCATAAGGGCATGCTATGGTTTTACCCTCTACTTACTCCTTGTAAAGTTTCATTTCATCCTTGAGAAAGTCTTCTTCAATTAAAATTGTGCAAGGTTGTTACAAAAGTCTTGTAAAGTTTCATTTCATCCTTGAGAAAGTCTTCTTCAATTAAAATTGTGCAAGTTTGTTACAAAAGTCTATAGGAGCACACATTGCCACTCTTATTTTTTTAACTGGAAAATGTATTTGTATTGTATAATCCGACTCGCCCAATTTCTTAAACGTCTCTTCAAAATTTCCAGTGTCCTCCTAATAAAAAAGATTTTGTACCTTACCTAAAGAGGGTGGTTATGGCTTACAAAAACAATGAATTTGTTTGTAAAGACTTTACAGAATTTCCCCAACAATTTATTATATTTTTCTTACTAATTTTTATATTTAATGATCTTCTATATCTCACTATTCTTTTCGAGTTTATGCCTTATGGCGTTTTCTTTGCAACATTTGGTGCAAATGCTAGTTTAAATTCTTGAGAATCCAATTTTCTTATAATTTATCTTGTAATTATCCATTAATGAAATTATTTATTACTGAAGTGCACAATCACCAAATCACTTTTTCTAGCCTCCTTATCTAATATAAGCATGAATATTTTGGTCTCTAAAGTATATTTGCAATTATTAGTGGCTATTAATGGGTATAATGTCATTAATGGAGACCTAATTGAGGTTAGGTATCTATTGCATGTTATTTTGCATCTCACTAGAGTGCATAAATATTCTTTCTTCCAAATTCAACTAGGGTATGGCAATCCCTAAAAAGATATTGTTGTAGAGTCACTACACAGGAAAAACATTGAAAAACCACCGAGAAAAGAAATAAATATCTTACTTTGAGGTAACTACTGTTGAAAAGTGTAACTAGGTTCGGTCTTCATGATGGCATATGTAATTATGATTTTATGTAATTGATGGAAACAAGAAAAATAAAATTTGTTGTGTGTGGAGCATGATTGTTCAGAGGTCTTTGTTTCAGCCGGATGTATACCCCAGGAAGTTTGTACACCCTGTACACCCCTCCATGCAGGGGGGTGTGGGGGGGACTTGTTTCCCCTGTGGGGGTTTGGGGGGGGCCATCCCCCCC
>APFE030718916.1:222813-236214 GCA_000404065.3 Pinus taeda | reverse complement strand
AGAGGTCTTTGTTTCAGCTGGATGTATACCCCAGGAAGTTTGTACACCCCTCCACGCGGGGGGGACTTGTCCCCCCCGCGGGGGTCCGAGGGCCAGCGGTCCCCTGGTGGGGGCTCAGGGGCAGCGCCCCCGAAGCTAAAAACAGATGTAAATTTGCCTTGTAAAAGTATAGTAATTTCTAGTCAATCTGGGCTGTTCATTAGGAGGATGATCTGATGGTAGAACTTATGTTTAGTTTAGGGTTTTTTCCCTTAGAAGGCAACCCCTCTCTTTGTATGAGGGCATTGTATTTGAGGCTGTGATAGATGTGTATTCTATGTGTGTGAGCGGAAAACAGAGAAGTGAGACTGTGAGAGAAAACAGAGGATATTACAACGGATTTCCTGTAGGTTGTGTCTCTTCATTTTGCTGGATAATAGAAAGTAAGGACTAGCTGTTCGGGGTGGACGTAGCCCAAACTGGGTGAACCACGTATATCTGTGTCTCTCTTGTTTTATGCGTTTTCTGTGTTTATATTTCTACAATATTTTATGTGTTCCATTGCTCTGTAATATATAATTTTCTAACAAAATTATTATTGTAATGCTTGTCTAATGGGTTTCATGAGAAAGAAATTTTATTTTTAGTATGACTCCCATTGGGAGTCCTTAGGATTGGTCATAAAGTCTAACTGAGTCAATGCCATATATGAAGGACCCTTCTTGGGCATGTTACATCTTGTATGAGTAATTTAATAAGCGTGTAAGCCCTCCAAAACCAAGCACGAAACCTCTCCTTTAAGTTGGATACGAAATGGATAATATAACTTACTTAATGGACATGTCAGCTCTTATGTACTCATGTCGGCTCATATACAGGGGTAAAATACTATAAATAGGCTATTCGGATTTCATATTTGTTACATAATTTCGGTAAATTTCAGTCTAAAGTGTGAAGGTACTACAATAATTACAGGAGTGCAAAAGTGCAACAATTGGAAAGGACAACAGTGTGAAGGTACTAGGATAGCAGTGTGAAGGTATAAGGACATGAGTGTGAAGGTGCAACAGTAAGGAACACAGTACAACAAGTGTGAGGTACAATAGTTTGAAGTTAATTAGTATGAAGGTGACAAAGAAGGATCTAGTGAAGAGAGAGGAAAATATACAAAATTTCTAGCATTAGTTTTGGGATTGTTTTGGGCTAAGAGTTTTTTGAAGTGTAGTGTTGAACCAAGGGTCTGAAATTATGAAGAGTAGGTAAGAGTACTAAAGAAGCATAGGTTTGGTCATTGCAGGAAGAACCTCATCAAGGAGGATTTGTGTCTTTGTCTTGGAGAGGAAAATAGGTCAAGGTCTTGGTATTCATCAATTGGAATCTCTATAAAAAGAAGAATTTGTTTGGGTTTTCCTCTCAAAGAATGAGAGATTTTGGCCTAGCTAATAGCTTCTATTCTCTGTGTCTTGTCTCTTTATGGTTTATGCATTGGTAGCTACTTGATGAAGAAGAACACTAATAAACTAAGTAAAACATGATTCCAATCTAAAGAAGTAAAAGCAAATCACAAGAAGTTACTAAGAGAAGAGAAATCACTTAATCTCTATGCCCTATATTTCCCAACAAAAACTACTATAACCCCAACTGCTTCAAAAATGATTCATTAAATCTACTTCACATTTTGGTTATTCTACTATTTATGTTTGCAATACCAATAAGATTTTAGAGAGGCCTAGGTTTAATATAGGAAAAAATGTTGAAAAATGAATTAATTGAAAAGGTAAATCAAAGGTTTTAGATAAATGTGTAGTGGACAATCAAGAATCAATCAAACCAATCGCAAGTGACTCAACTTTAATTCTAGTTTCAAATTTTAAAGCATTCAATGTACACTTTAAAGTTGAATATTAAATTTTATAAAAAATTTTTATAGTTGGTAAATATGGATATATAATTGCGATATAGTTCATTTCAATATGGTAAATGAATATTGGAAAATTTATTTTGTGTCTTTTCCTTTTGTCAAGTAAGCAATGGGATTTACATAGTTGATCTTTTCTATGGTATTTTGATATCCAAGTTTGATTTGGTTGTTTGATTTATGTGAAATAGCCTTTGAATGAAGAATGCAACTTAATGCCACTTGAAATGAAATAACAAAAAGACAAAATAATATTTTGTAATAATAAATTTATGGAAAGGACAATCTTAGACTTCATTATAATATTCAATAATGGGAAATGAAAACATTGGATGGATAAATGAGTAGGCTTCCAATAATGACATGATTTAATAATGTAATTTTTATTGGGTTGGTTGTTGCTAATAGCATCATGATAACCAAGAATGAGTTAAGATAGAATCTACGTTGGACCAAACTTGATTGCGACCGTACTTATTCGATCACGATTTTAACCCTTTCAGTGTAGTACTTAGGGTTTCATAGAGTCTCCAACATACTATGAGTGTTATGATAAGGGAACCAAGTTGCCCCTCTCCCTCGTTTAGGAATATTGTCTCTAGATCTAGGGTTGGGTCGACCAAATGAGAGAAGACTGAATAAAATTCCTTGGAAATGTTGATTTTAGGGGGAAAATGGAAAGCAAGTCTTAAAGGTAGATGTAGCCCTAAATCTCCTTAGAACCCCACTTTTTTCTTCCTGCCATAATGCCTAGAGGATCATCGACAAAAGCTAAATGATCATGCATTTATATGTAAGTTTATAGGAGGCTAGCCTTCAAAAAGAGAGTCAGAGTGATGGATTTCATAGAAATGGAAACCGAAGGGTGAAATTGATCTTTGCGTGAGACCTAAAGGTTTTTTCATAGTAATTGTTTCCAACTTGAAGACAAAGCTCAAATCTTTGAAGGAGGGCCTTATTTTTCAATAACATAGGTTTGTACATTCAACACTGGGAAGAATGTTTCAACCCTGATAAAGAAGAATTCTTGTTTGTATATGTTTGGATAAGGTTGTACTCCATACCAGTTGAATTCTAGATTCCAGAAATATTGGAGGGTATTGGGAATGTACTAGACAGATAGGAAAGTCAAGACTCTTCCATATGGTTTTCTGATATATAGCAGCATAATAAATGGGTAGAAAAAATGCTAATATTGATCATCATCCAATACAGTTTATTGAAGAATGTGAGGAAGAAATTTATGTTGCTTTCAAATGGAGCTAGAAGCATAAAGTGACTTGAAGGATCTTACAACTTGAAATTTGGAGTAACATCACCTATTTTCGCAACTCTGATAATGAGTAATGAAATCATAATGTTTGGAATATGGTATGACTTCTAGGAAGAATATATAGCAGAAGCGTGTATATTATAAAGGCAAGGAAGCAACAAATTGATACAAGAAGTCACGAGATAGTTTGTTGATCATTTGATGATGTGATGGGCTCGATACTGGTCTAGAAGAAGTTCACCCTCCTCATTTGGAAAGAGGAAGCTATAATTTTCTTTACATTGATTGGTTTTACAAGTACTATTGCTAACAAAGATACTACTAATGATTAGTGAAAGATGATATAATTTCTTAAAAAAGGGATGAAAGAAAAAACCTATCACAAAGAAGGAGTATGTAAAGGCTTGTGTGATCAATGAGTTTGGCTCCATAAGATGTTTGATAAACTACTTGATGACATGACAAAGCTATGTGAAATTTGACAAAATATCTAGGAAGGTTGAAGCTCGATATGATGTGATGCAAGATAGGATCCCAACAACTATAACTAGATCTCCATGGAAGAAGAAGTAGTTGATGAATGAGATAAGTTGATTCTTGTGGTTATGTATCTCGGGTTGAGAGGGAGTGATGGTGGACATTGTATTCTCCATGTGTCATGCACTATGGTGAGTACTAACAACCGTAAGCCTAGTGAAGGAATTTGTAGTGAGAATGGTGGATTGGATAAGCATTTGGGACTGATAAAACTCCTTGAGGAATGAGAATACAGTATACGAGTAGTCCTAAGGACTGATACTCTTTGAGGATTGGGAATCTAAGATAAGAGTATTCCTGAGGACCAATATTATTTGAGGATGGGATGTTATCCATGATAAGAATAGTAATGTAAGGACATACTTGGTGAACATATGAATGGGGTATGTACCTTGAGAGGCTGTGGTGGTGTCCAAATGTATGCCTCCCATCATTATACTCTAATCTAGTTAAGAGTTAGAGATTTCAAGGCCTTGCTATTTTTGTAATTGAGAATGTTGGTTGTGATGATGCTTATCAATCTAAACTATTCTTACGAGAATATATCAATTTGAGAGTATCCTTGTATCCTGTTGAGTCATTATGAATACCTCCGTAGTTAAGTGGGAGAGTTGGAAATTTAACTAGGTTTGATATTCATAATTATAATTATACTTGTGTAATTATATATTTCATGTAAAAGAAAAAGAAGAAGAAAAAAAGAAAAGGAAAATTATTATTACTAATTTTCTAGTAAAAGCATGTTCTTCATGCTTCTAGGTTTTATTGAATCAAAGGAAAATTTACCATGAGCCAATTTATTGTACTTGAGTCAAGTCACATTTGGAATTTTGTAAGAAAGAGGAAAAATAATTTTATTTGAGTCTTAAGAGTGAATTTGTTACCCACAAGACCAAGTTGACCTCCCTGGATAAGCTAACTTAGAAAGGCACCAATTTGACCTCCTAGATGTGTATATATAGAGAGAAGTTCAACCTCATTGCAACACCAACACAAAAATTTGATTTGTGTGCAAAAGAGAGAAGGAAAAATAATGAACATCTAAGGAAGAAGAGTAAAATTCAAAGGAGAGAGAGCAAAGGTCAAAGAAAAGAGAATATTGTGATTTTTGCCCTAAATTTTGCCACACATGTGAAATTTCAGATTGTTGCAGGGGCCGAAAATTTCAGATTTGTTACAAGGCCTAAGAATTTAGAGTTTGATCAGGTTTGAGTGGCGTTGACCAATTTTGAATTTTTTGGATTTGACTTGCTTGATGAAGGATTAAAGGATGAATGGCTTGGGTCTTGTGGGAGGTCTTGGTCTTATTTTTTGGGTCTTGCATTTCTCACCTTTGATCTGATTCTATAAGATTCAGAGAAGTTGGTTGGTTTTCCCCCTTATGGGGTTTTTTCCTGGCTTGGAGCCTACATATTTGTGTTCGTTGTCTTTTGTGATATTCATGTTTTATATTTTGATAATTGTTTTATGAAGAGAACATAATAGAAAAAATAAGAAGCAAAGAAATATTCAAATACAATTATCAAGTAAGAGAAATCAACCCTAATTTGCTAGCCTTTTGATTTCTCAACAACTCCCTCATCAATATTACATGGATGAAGAGTTATGTCATTAAGGGTGGTACTATTTAGGAATGGATGCTAAAAAAGGAGGTGGTACTTAAGTGAATCAATGTTGAACGTGATAGTATTGAAACTTGATGGTGGAGATGGATAATATACTTGACCACAATAAGGTTTAATGGGAGCTATATTGTTTGAGGTGTAAGTGACGCCACTAGGTGATGAAGGTGCCATTATGGCTATCTAAGAGTTTGATGAGAAATGTGAAATGTAATCAACTTGTTTAGGTTTCTCATGTTTTTCTCATTCTTTAGGTGCTACTAATTCTATCTCTAATGTTGTAGAAATGATGAAAATTGTGAATGGTTCACCGTGTGAGTGCATAATTGAGAGGTATCATAATTATAGTTAGTGAGTTAATCAATGCACAATTTAAATAATATGGTAAACTTTTTGAATAAGAAAAACTAAGGCTGTAATGGCATTGATTTTGTAAAATGAGTTCCTCATAAAAATATGATAATCAATAGGGGCGTTGACAACTTCTAGATTGATGTAAATGTATTTTCATCCTCATTCAAAAAATATTTTTGTAATAAACCATGCACCATGAGAATAGAAGGACAATTTTTTTGATGTGGTTAAAGATTTGGGTGTCGGATAAATTTTGAATTTTTTTTGGACGTGGCCAAAAGTTATTTAAAAAAAATTGTTAATACATCAGATGAAATGAACAAAATTCATTTCCTAAATATAATGTGAACAACTTGGTTCATAAATTGAATATCCAAAATCAATATCATAACATAAAATAATACATATGGATTAAAATATCATTGACTACATTATGAGATATTATGGTTATAATGATGAATGACCTTGATATTTATGGCCTCAAGGTGACCTTTCACACAAAGCCATGTCTTAGGTGATGCACTTTTTATAAAGAATATTCCAAATTATTTACTTTAGGTTTATATATATTTATGAATACTATTTATTTTTATGTACATAACAATACATATGGGGAAATACATCACAACATAATATGCACCAAAATTATTTCTTGAAGAAGGAACAATGTAACGATAATGCCATAAGAGGAAAACACATAAGAGGACCTATGGGAAAGCAATCCTCCATTGTCAAGTATATACCTAAGAAATCACCTCTTTTCCATCAGTAGAGGTTGGTGATAAAGTCTTTTCATGCATTTATTGGAGTATGGATTAAGTACTTCATTCCTAAGTTAGAATAAAGTCAACTATCATTCCCTCAACTCTCTGTCTCACTTGATTGTTACTACAATTTTATCATTCTATCATTCCTTCATTATTTCTAATCAAAATTCCTCTTCCATGTGGTGGGGATTTTCTTACCCTCAGTAAAACATATAAGTATGTGTGAATCCATAGTTTTTATGCCTACAATAGCAAGAAAGTCCCAGGGACATAGCGCTAGTAAGAACATGTCAAGGCCAAAGAGATTATTGCTCAAAATGTGATATAGAATGGGATGGTTTTGAGGGAAGACTGTGCTAGAATGTCCATAATAGCTTAAGAAAATGGCATTAAACTTGCTACCTTATATTATTGTTCATTAACCATCTTGAGGTTAGTTGTTTTCTCTTCCTAATAATTAAAAGAAGTAACCAATAGATACATTATTTCTTCCTACAATAAACAATGCTACAAGTAAAGAAATACCTTGGAAACTATTAATAACATGCCTAAATCGTTGCCCAAGGAACTTTATTGCCAGAAACAACTCTAATACCAATTTAAATGTATAAACATCTGCAACATGGCATAAAAATTCTTGTGCAACTAACATACTTTTAAAAATGTGAATCAAACGTATGGAAAAATGCATTTAAAGGCACATATCATCAATAAAACACAACATTCAATAATTTCAACATGGCATTAAAATTGTAAATTAACACACTAAGTAAACCATTATCTTTAAAACATCTACACGACTGCCTATTGATATTGAATGTTCCACACTACAATAGACATTTCTTCCCCAATTCAGTCAATAAAAAGGCACCCCTGAACTGGTGATATGAGTCCAAAAGGATGGATAAGATCCTACGGGTGTTTACAATCCACTAAGATATCCTAATACCTAACAACAACACAATAACATGACCCCCATAGCAATTCAAACTACCTAACATTATTCCACATCAATGGACATTACTAAAGGTATGAGATTTTCTTCCCTACATCATAGTTCTTATGGATAATCTTCATCCTCTCCAGGACTCTAGTACAAAACTAACAAGGAATTTCTCAGCTAGGGGCTCTAGAAAATCTAGTTGTTACAAGAGAGCTCATAACATACTTTACACATGATCATGGGCTATTTTATGAGAACTCCTAATAAACATACTAACCTAGATCTCATCATAAACTCCATCTCTCAAAACCAGTTTTCAACATAGAATATGGTTGCCCCTTGTAGCACCCCAAAACTCTATAATTCTTCTATTTTTTCTCTTTGTAAAATTGCACATACATTCTACTTGAATTTCCTTTCCTTTTCCCATGCTCTCTTAACTCTCAATTTTCCCAAAGTTGATTGTAATCATCCCATGTTTATTTAGTCTCACACCTGCCTCTTATGGTAATGACAAGAAATTTAGGAAAATGGCATGGCATTATAGGTAGGAAGATTCCCCCCTTAGACTCCCCTCTCAACACCACTCTTTTGTGGAATCATAGCCCCCTATGATTGTGTCATTATCCATCTTACAACTGAAAATGTATTTCATTTTATTATTTTCAATACAGAATGTCTAAATATTACATCACTTGGTCCTTTGACATTTATCTCATTTACACATATACATTGCTAATCTAGCGATCAAGATTCATGTATTACATTGTCCATAAGAGATAAGGGACATCTTCCTTCAGCTGTGTAGAGTAGGGGAAGAGAGTATCGAAGTGGACTATTGAATGAATGAGGGTTTGAAGTGCCTAGTAGTGAGTAGATAAACATTATAATGAGAGTAATGGGTTGGGATAAATGAGATGAAATCTTTGTATGAGTTTCATTCATCCTATAATATCATAGTCTAGCTTAGGGTTGAAATTTATAACTAATTCAAATGATTAATCGATCAATTTCTCTTTAACAATCAATTTAATGGACATGGATTTAATTCTAAACAAGATTAATAGTTGTAATGCAACATAGTCCCTACCTCTACTGTTAATTACTTGACTAAGGTAGTGCGGGGTCCATGTTTTGTCTTTATTCGAGAATGCTTTGTTTCAACAATCATCTCTGCAATTTTTTGTTATTCTCACCTTCGCACATGCTTCCTCTACACATCCACATTTTGCAAAATGAAAGCTACCTCTACACAGTGTCCTTCACACCTCTGCACTCCACACATGTCGTCATTTAACAATCTATATTAGAAATTTAACATTACTGTTTTAAAAATTAAACAAATGAAATACTCGACAAAGAAGTTAGGATAATGGGTGCTCCATGAAGAAGTGTCTTACACAAGAAACATGAATACTTTATTTAGAAGTTGATACCCGATAACACACCTCCTCCATTTTAAATAATAATTATAGTTTAAATATATTTGTAATAATTTTTTTACTTTCCATTGTGCAGAGTGTGAAGCAACCTCCACACTCCACACATTGAAAACCACCTCCACACTCACCACATATTATAAAATCACACTATAAACTAAATATTGATTCGAGAGTGCTGACTGTTCTTCTCATTCACAATTTTTGGGGCAATGGCTGATTGCATGGGATACCCAAATTTTTCATCTCATAAAGCATTTTGATCTCCTCATCCCCAACCTCATATTCTATGGGGACTCCACCATGATAAGCTTCAAGTGAACTAAGCTCTTCCAAGTGGGGTTCATGAAGAATATGGTGGAATTTATGGGGATAGATAATGTGATCATGGTCATGCATAGTTACAGTGGCTTCGCTGCCTTCTGGATGACACACAAACACCCTAATGTTGTTCGTTTCCTACTGATCGCCAGTTCTACAATTTGCATGACATCATCAACCTACGATTCTCTTCTCAATGTGTATGACTCCAATGATGTAATGACAAGAAATTTAGGAAAATTGTATGGCATTATAGGTGGGAAGATTCCCCCCTTAGACTCCCCTCTCAACACCACCCTTTTGTGGAATCATAGCCCCCTACGATTGTGTCATTATCCATCTTACAACTGAAAATGTATTTCATTTTATTATTTTCAATATAGAATGTCCACATATTACATCACTTGGTCCTTTGACATTTATCGCATTTACACATATACATTTCTAATCTAGCGATCAAGATTCATGTATTACATTGTCCATAAGAGAAAGGGGACATCTTCCTTCAGCTGTGTAGAGTATTGGAAGAGAGTGTCGAAGTTGACTATTGAATGAATGAGGGGTTGAAGTGCCTAGTAGTGAGTAGATCAACATTATAATGAGAGTAATAGGTTGGGATAAATGAAATGAAATCTTTGCATGAGTTTCATTCATCCTATAATATCATAGTCTAGCTTAGAGATGAAATTTATAGCTAATTCAAATGATTAATCGATCAATTTCTCTTTAACAATCAATTTAATAGACATGGATTTAATTCTAAACAAGATTAATAGTTGTAATGCAACGTAGTCCCTACCTCTACTATTAATTACTTGACTAAGGTAGTGTGGGGTCCATGTTTTGTTGTTATTTGAGAATGTTTTGTTTCAATAATCGTCTCCGCAATTTTTTGTTATTCTCGCCTCCACATATGCTTCCTCTGCACATCCACATTTTGCACAATAAAATCTACCTCTACACAGTGTCCTTCACACCTCCACACTCCACACATGTCGTTGTTTAGAACTTTAACATTACTATTTTAAAAATTAAACAAATCAAATACTCGAAAAAGAAGTTAGGATAATGGGTACTCCATGAAGAAGTGTCTTACACAAGAAACATGAATACTTTATTCAGAAGTCGATACCTAATAACACACCTCCTCCATCTGAAATAATAATTGTAGTTTAAATATATTTGTAATAATTTTTATACTTTCCATTGTGCGGCGTGTGAAGTGACCTTCGCACTCCACACATTGAAAACCACCTCCACACTCACCACAATGAAAATCCTTCAGAGATATCAATGAGAAAACTTAACACGTACAACAAGTTCAGGAGATAACTAGTGAGTTGCGAAGTTAAAGAAGGAGAAAATCAAGGAGTAAATCATGCAAAAGGAATATTGCATGCAATCCCATACTCTAACTAAGAGTCCACATGTAGATGTGTAGTAGTTGCATGTAGTCACATGCTTTAACTGAGAGTCCGCATGTAGGTGTGTAGTAGTTCCAACACCCCCCTTGAACACCACTATGGAGAAAAATAGAAAATGGGCCTTGACAAATAAGGCCAAAGGTCACCCAAAATACAATGCAACTTGTATTAAAATTGAGGAAAGAGGGAAAACCCCCCCCAAAATACAATGTAATCAAAAGAAAAGAGGAAGAAAAGACAGTTTCTAAGCAACACTGTCCTTCACTCCAAGATGATCACGCAGAGAGTGAAACTTCTGCTCAGTGAATGTCTTGGTGAAGATGTCTGCAGTCTGTTCTACTGAGGGACAGAACTGCAAATCAATGACCTGATCATGTACTAAGTCTCTGATGTAGTGCATATGGATCTCTATGTGCTTCGTCCACTGCCGCTGTACTGGATCCCTGCAAAATTTGAGAGTGCTCTGGTTGTCACACTAGATGACAATGGGCTGGTGGAACTGAATGCCCAACTCAGTGAGGAAGTGCTGTAGCCACAGGGCCTGAATGGTCATGTTGACTACTCCTCTATACTCGGCCTCAGCTGAAGAGAGAGCAATAGCATTCTGCTTCTTTCTCGACCAACAGATAGGGCCAAATCCTAGACTGAGTGAATATCTTGAGGTGGAATTGCGATCAATGCTGTCTCCCACCCAATCAGAATCTGTGAAGCCAAGGAGATTCAATGCAGTGCCTGCTGCATAGTGAATCCCGGAGGTGATGGTGCCTTGCACATATCAAAGGATGTGCTTGGCAGCATTCCAGTGTAGCTCATGTGGCTCCTACATGTATATGGAAACTGCCCCTACTGCATATGAGAGATCTGGTCTGGAGTGAGTGAGGTACAATAAGCTCCCCACTAGTTGTCGGTAGAGAGTGCTGTCAACTAATGGAGTGTCACCTCCATCCTCAAGGCGGACCCCAGATAGAAAAGGAGTTGGTCCTGGCTTGCAGTCAGTCATGTGAAATCTCTCGAGGAGATCCCGTGCATACTTTGCCTGAGAGAGTTTGATGCCTATGGCATCCTAGCTAATCTCAAGACCAAGAAAGAAGTGTAATGGACTCATGTCCGTCATCAAGAACCTATCATGCAAGGCCCTCTTGACTGTAGCAATGGCTGAATTCGAGCTTCCAGTGATTAGGAGATCATCTACATACAAAACTAAGATAAGAAAAGAATCATGTGTCCTAAGCATGTAAACATTCGGATTAGACTTACATCTTTCAAAGTTTTGTGATAAGAGAAAAGAATCCATCTTCGCGTACCAAGCTCTCAGGGCCTGCTTAAGGCCATAGAGAGATTTCTTCAGTCTGCAGACCAAAGATGAATCTTGAATGAAACCATGTGGCTGCTCCATGTAGATCTCCTCAAATAGGTCTCCATGAAGAAAGGCATTCTTCACATCCATCTGATGTACTTCCCACCGTTGGGCAGCCGCAATGGCAAGTGTAAGGCTTATGGAATCCATCTTTGCTACTGGAGCAAAGGTCTTGTCATAATCAATGCCATGCACTTGTTGGAAGCCTTTAGCTACTAGCCTCGCTTTCCCTCTGGTGATTTGCCCATCTGCAGCACTCTTGGTCCTGTAGACCCATTTGCATCGGACAAGTTTTCTTCCTGAAGGAAGGGGGACCAGATCCCAAGTCTGGTTCTCAAGGAGGGAGTTATACTCCTCCTCCATGGCGGACTCCCAAGATGGATGCCCAATAGCCTCAGCATAAGACTGTGGATCAGAAGACTAAACCAAATGACAATGCTAGGAAGGCAATGGTTTAGTGGCAATGAGGACAAGAGGAGGCTTAATAAAATTTGAGCTAGTCCTTTGCAGATCAGAATTATCCCCCACAAGACCATTTCTAGCAGCTGGTTGGTCTTGTGCATATATCTCACGTAAGCTCCTTGTTCTCTAATTTATGACAGGGGAATATGATTCACTACTCGAAGCCCGATCTGGGCTTGGATGTGAATCATCATTTGCATGCACTAGATTTGTATCTGAAGACTCTGTCTCTGCATCTGCATGCTCTTCCTTGGCATCTACATGATCTATATCTGCATCTGAGTGCACTAAGTCATCATCTCGGACATGAGGTAGATAAAAAGTGTCTACATGCGATGACTGAGGTGCATGCGAGAAACTTTCCTCAAATTTGACACTTCGCTCAATGATGAGCTTGTCCGTAGAGGGAATGAGGAGTCGATATCCCTTCACACCATCAGGGTATCCAACAAAGATGCACTCAATGCTCTGTGGATCAAGAGCTTTCCTCTTTTCAGAGGGGATCCGGGCCCATGCTCGAGAGCCGAAAACACGGAGGTGAGTGATCTCTGGTTTAGTGCCACTCCAAGCCTCAAAGGGGGTCTGATCCTTGATAGACCTATGAGGAGATCTGTTCTGGATGTAGTTAGCACAATTAAGTGCTTCGACCCATAGCTTATGAGGCAATGACTTAGCATGCAGCATGCAGGAAGCCATCTCTTTGAGAGATCGGTTCTTTCTCTCAGCAACTCCGTTCTGTTGCGGAGTGTATGGAACTGTGTACTGCAACTGTATGCCGAACTGAAGGCAAAGGTTCCGAAGTGCTGTGTTAACATATTCCCCCCCATTGTCTGTACGGAGGGCTTTGATCTTTCTCTCTGACTGTGTCTCAACTAGTGCTTTGAAATCTTCAAAGTGCTCAAAAACTTTAGATTTGTTCCTGAGAAGATACACCCAAGTATACCATGAGAAATCATCAATAAATGTAAGCACATACCTTGCTTTGTTGATGGAAGGATGAGGAAA
>APFE030718916.1:204668-221788 GCA_000404065.3 Pinus taeda | reverse complement strand
TTTGGCGACTCTCCTCCTTGGATTTGTCAATTCCACAACCCTTGAGTTGCAACAATAGATCATTATATTTGGTGAAGAAGTCTTGAATTCTATCATAGTTCCGTGGATCCAATGATAACAACTCCACTTCGAGCATATGTCCTTTCATCTCATCCTATTTCTCGTAGAGATCTTCAACCTTTTTCCAAATCTCATTGGGAGTATTGCAGGCAGATAGATGAAACTACAACTCTGGAGAGATGCACATGCATATGGATCCGTGGGCCTCATCCATACGGTTGAGGTACTTGGATTTCTCTATGGCTGAAGTGGGTTCCACTTCTGTAGCCATGGTAATCCTGTACAACCGTTTTTTATGAAGGTATCGAGCCATTTGGTCCTTCTATTCGTGATAGTTGTACGGTGTTAGGATCGATGCTTTGGGAAACTCCATTTTTCTGTCAATCTTCGATCTCCGAGCTGTAATACATGCAAAATAAAGTATTGGTGCGCCTTTTATCTAGCAACCCATGGGCTCTGATACCATGTAAAGGTTTACCGTTACACCAAAACCCGCAGGTGTTGGTAAACATTACAAGCCACTAACTTGGATCCCCAGGGTGGAAATTACGGATTCTATAGAGGTGCAGTGATTCTTGCAACAAATCATACCCAAAATAGGGAAATAACGATGCTCATCAATACATGCTATTCATATAAAACTACAATTTACAATCTTTTAAATTAAAAAACACAGTTTTCCTAATTTACAATATTTTGAATTAGAGATCAAATGTTACCTAAGTTACAATCTTCTGAATTAGAGATCATAGGTTGCATGCATTTAGATTTTTAGATTTTCTTTCATTGTTGAAGTTAATTGAGTGTGCTGGCAACTTGTTTCCATTCTTGTTATGTTCCGCTCTACCCAAATGACTACTACCACGTAGCAATGTAGAGTTATATTTCTTATAATATCTGCTCTCTTAATTTGTTTGGAACATCATTCCTAGTATGGCCATTCTCCAGTTTTCTTGAACTAATATTGCAAACTCATACATAGATATACGCTTTCACAATTTTAATGAGCTCTGTTGTTAAAAAACAAATACATCGTGGAAAAGTTGGGCACAAAATCCAAACGATAGCTATGGTTAAAGCCTAATAAGTTGTTAACCAAAAAAATTTGGTCCATGGAATTAGTTATGTGGTTAAAAAACAAAGACGACGTGCAAAAGCCGGGCACAAAATCCAAATGATAACTATAGTTAAACCCTAATAATAAGTTAAACAAAAGAAAATTGGTCCCTGGAATTTTGGCTGAAGGTTAAATCCAGGTAATAATATTCATTCACAGTTATTCAAATGGTCAAACCTATCTGTCTTGGTTGAATGATTAGAGCAGCATGTTGATATTGCTCTCCAAGATTCAAATAACCAGATCTATTTTCAGAAGACAAATAACCAGATCTATGGTAAAGCCAGTTATTCCTCACCGCGACTTAAACCGATAGATCCATGCTTCACTCAGGATGTCCTCGCAATTCGTAGATACTTCTAGAAATTCTGAGATACTATGGTAAAGAACATACCCCAGCCTCCACTTTTTAAATTGAGAATTCTTTGAGAATGGATGATACAATTATGTTTCACATTGATTGTACTGTGTATATGTGCAGGTGGGTTTAGTGGGCCGTTACTACGACGCTGGGGATAATGTGAAATATGGGCTTCCCATGGCATTCACCATTACCATGCTGACATGGGGAGCCCTTCTGTACGGAGATGAAGTTGCAGCAGCTGCAGAGTTCGAAAACGTTAGGGATGCTATCAGGTGGGGAATTGATTATTTCATCAAAGCAAGCGCCACAGAAAACCAGCTGTGGGTTCAGGTGAAATAATAAACGTCCCAATCAAATCCCCACAAGTATCACAACAAATAACTACTGATGACTGCATCTATAGGTGTTTTCTAACGATTTCGGTTTCATACAAAAAATTTGGGCAAATTTAGCTAACTATATATTGCCTATGAAATTAGTGCGAAAGATCAACATGGAGCGTAAGTTTCACTGGCTTTTTTTAGGTGGAGATCCATCATCCAACTGCAGACCATAACTATTGAGAGAATCCAGAGACAATGGACACTCCAAGGACTTTGTACAAAATAGATACGTCCACTCACGGAACAGAAATCGCAGCAGAGACTGCTGCAGCTTCCTCCATCGTCTTTGCAGCCATTGACAAACATTATTCCAGTCTTCTGCTCAAAAGAGCTACTTCGGTATAAGATTATGCCTCTTCCAAAACCATTTCTACCTGTTTAAAACACATAATCTGTTTGTTTGATGATGACTGATTTTATAACCATCTCTATTTTAAATTTGATTTAATATATTCTCTTAATGATTACTGTATTTGTTTGGAAAATGATGAATGCTTTTATAATCACCTCTAGTTTAAATTTGATTTAATATCTTTTCTTAATGATTACTGTATTTGTTTGGAAATTGGGGTTATTTTGATTTAATATATTTTCTTAATAATTGAGGTTATTTGTTTGGAAATTGGGGTTATTTTGAGTGGTAGACTGTTATAGGTTCAAATATATATTAATAATATGATGAAATATTTTTATATTGGGTTAGAATTTTATGAATTTTTGAGTGAGTGAACTAGCCTCTTACCAGAAACCTCATTTTATTCCACAAACTTATTTTTAACCTTCAAAATTTAAAATTAATCTAATGGATTTCCCTCTTGAACTTTTTACGACACTGATGTAATTGAATATGTCATTTATTGCAGCTCTTTCGTTTTGCTGACCAATACCGCGGAACATATGATGGAGAGTGCCCTTTCTATGATCTATCGTTTCCCATCATTATAAGTGACTTTTAATTTTCAATTCACACCATTATTTAAACTACAGGGTGACTAACTTCATGACCAACATGTAGGATGAGCTTGCATGGGCAGCGGCGTGGCTATATAAAGCAACTGGATTTTCCGGTTATACCAAATACATACTACAGCAGAATTTTTGTACTTCCAATGACTGGGATCTCAAATGTGCTGGAGTTCAGATGCTCATGTCTAGTGTAAGTCGATATCCACATAAACAAATTGATCACCAAATGTTCAAGCCAGTCACTTGAGAAAAAGTTGAAGACTGATCACATAACCTTCAACTGACCATATCCTCATAAAACTAATAATCATGGTAGTTATATTTCTCCGGAGAAACCAAGCTACAAGTTTACAGAGGCCAAGCAGAAGTGTTCCTCTGCTCCGTTCTTCCACTAAGTCCTCAATTCAAAAATTCCATTACACCAGGTATTTGAAAGCTTCTCCTCTGATGTTCTGAGTTTCAAAATTTAGGTCCTTGACAGTATTTGTATCTGTTGCACTTGGACAGGAGGGTTGTTGTATGTCAGAGATGGTGCGAATACACAATATGCTACAGGCACATCATTCCTCGCATCAGTTTACAGTGACTTACTTTCAAGATATAACCAATGCCTGCAATGTGGCGATCAAACCTATGAACCAACCATTCTTATCGCATTTGCCAAACAACAAGTACGTATGCCTATAACTTATTAAGTTTTGCAAAATATTTAATTAACGAGGAGAAGAGTTTATCACACTTCTATATCCATTCTAGCTTTCTCACAGTATAAGAGATTCAAAGTTACATAAATTTAAATTAGTTTTTCCTATCATAATAACTCGAAACATCCAGCAAAGTAGTCGCTCACAAATTCACATCGTGCTGAGACCGCCTTGGTTTTCTGGAAGCAATAATAATTTAGCTAATGGGTGCATTTCGTTGGTATTGTAATTACAGGTCGATTACATTTTGGGTAAGAATCCCGCTGGTATGTCTTTCATGGTGGGTTTTGGTAATTACAGGTCGATTACATTTTGGGTAAGAATCCCGCTGGTATGTCTTTCACGTTGGATTTTGGTGACAAATATATAGAGCAAGCTCATCACAGAGGGTCCTCCATAGTTTCGATATACGAGGATTCAGAAAGATATCATGTACCGAAAGTTTCACTTTGTGGTTCAACAGACAAGCACCTAACCCAAATGAATTAACAGGTGCAGTTGTGGGAGGGCCTGATCGCTATGACGGGTTTGAGGATAACAGGGCCGATTCGACCAAGATTGAGCCCACAACGTATATCAATGCTCCTCTCGACGGAGGCCTGGGTAAGCTCCACAGCAACAGCATGGAATCACCGACTTAACTTCAACCAAGATTGAGCCCACAACGTATATCAATGCTCTTTTCTGTTGCGGATTTTTTTCTGGTAAAATCTCAAAAACAATAAAAATTTGCACACAGAGACAATGCTCTGTTTTCTCACAGGGTCTTTTAACACAGCGGAAACATACAAAAAAATTTTTGAGCACAGAGGACAGAGTTTACACACCAAGGATTTCTATTAAAAGAAAATACAGTTACATATTATAAACTTCCTCTCTCGGAGAGGGATTCACCGCTTGCATTTCACTTCTCAAAAATTACACATAAATTTTACTCACGCTGCTGCGTGACTCCAATTGCATATTCAGAGCATTACAAGCATACTACTATGCCTTCCTTTATTACATTTTTTTACCAAAAAAAAATTACATTCATGTATAACTACGGGAGAAGAGACTTACCTCGCCATACTTCCGTGAAAGAAAGACAGTAAAATTAAATGGTCTTACTGGCTTTTACTGGTGCCCATACTCCCGCTCAGTCAAAATTAAAAACTTCTCTTAAACTTACCAACCACAGTAAATTGCATTTACTGTTTACTGAGAAAACTTAAGGCAATGTAACTTTTACTTCACGTTGAATTTAGTTTCCAGGGCTTTACTTCAACCATTATACAATATGGTTTTAGAAATCCATCGGGTCCAGACTTCATCGCATGGCACACACATATGCCAAAAGTTGTGCACCCATGGTTTCCCGATTGCGAAATCCCGATCACAATATGGCCTGATACCTCCGATATAACATATTTTAATATATGCATAAAAACATAAAAAAACATAAAACATGCCACTAGCGGAACTGAAATAACTTTAAACAAAATGTTGAATACTCATGGGTCCGGGATATCGGGTCGCAACTTATCACATGGTAAAGGCTGCCCATTTGGTTTCCTCGATTGCGAAATGCCGATAGCGATATCGGCGATCGCTCATCGCAAATAATACCAAAAATTACTTTATAAGACTCCATTGCCACTTCGCCGATGCGATATCGGCTCATCGCACATCCCTTAGTCGCCCATCGCTGAATCGCTGGGCTGCTGCACATCGCTGAATCACTGGGCTGCTGCACTCCTTGCCGATGCGCAGTTGGAATTACTTTTTCAACACTCTCAAGGGAGTACTGGGTAAGCTCCACAGCAACAGCATGGAATCACCGACTTAACTTCAAAATGTTATATTAGTAATCTATTTTCCTAACTTTGTATTCACTAATCTGATCCCATGGAAGTATGTGAATTTGGTAATTCTGGCATTCAGAATTGTTTTTTTGTTTCATCCTCTTAATCCTATAATCAGATTGAAGGCTTGTTCTGTTTCTTTATATCGTCGATACCGTGAGCAGATTAAAAATTCCTGTATGTTTTAATATAAGTAGTGGCATTAGTTTACAAAACAATAGTGTATGGAAGTCTCCGAAGATCCTCTGTGCCGTGATGTGATGCAGTTAGTTATTTATGAGTCCGATCCTCTGTGCCATGATGTAATTGAGTTAGTTATTTATAAGCACATAGGGATTTTGTTAATGTGGAAACTATTTATCCATTAACGTAGGGACTTGAATTAACGGGCCAGCAACAAGGTTTTCTCGGGAGCAGAAGTAAGAGATAGATATGAATTAATTAAAATTGTTCATAATGTATATTTTTTTGTAAATAATGGAAGTATATTGTAAAAGTGTTGAATATAAGTAGAGAATGATGGGCAACTTGGATATAGGTAGGTAACAAGATTAGACCGTGTGGACATTATGAAATGGATTTTGATTTTTGTTTAATTTATGTTTCTTAATGAAGTATAAAATTATTTGAAGAATATGGGGTGATATAAGTATGATTTATAAAATTATATGAAGAATATACCACTACACCATGAGTATTTTTAAGATATTTTTTTTGAAGATAAGAGATATCTTGTTTTAAAATCACTTTTATTTTAGTTATTTTACAAAAAAATTTAATATCAATTGAATTGTCTTAAATATAAAATTGAGACAAATAATTTGACAAAAATATTTTAAAACAAAACTTATATTTAACAAAAATAGTTCCCACACAATATTTTAAAACAAAACTTTAATTTAAAAACAAAAATAGTTGAAACAAAATATTTTTAAGACAACTTTATATTTTAAGGCAAAAACAATTTAAGACAAATATTTTAAGACAACTTTAAATTTAAGACAAAAACAGTTTGAGACAAATATTTTTAAGACAAAACAATTTAAAACAAAAATATTTTAAGACAAAACTTTATATTTAAGACAAAAACAATTTGAGACAAAAATATTTTAAGAGAAAACATTATATTTAAGACAAAACAGTTTAGGACAAAATTATTTTAAGGCAAAACTTTATATTTAAGACAAAAACAATTTGAGACAAAATTATTTTACTACAAAAAATTATATTTAAGACAATGGCCACTTAAGAGGAAACCCATTTAAGGCAATTAACCATTAAGGCAAAAACATATCAATTTAAGACAATATAATCTAACAAATGCAAAATTGACTCTAAAAGTGTGCCCTAAGTCCGTGAGCTTGCAGGTGCGACTGTCCTTGTCGACAGTCCTATATCCAGGTTGTTATTTTGCTTACCGTTTACGTTATATTATATAAAGACAACGATTTTTCGGCTTTTCACACTACTACACTAAGGGTACTTTTAAGACAAAAGAAATCTTTTGTCTTAAAAAGTAATTTTTTATTTTAGTTATTTTACATTAAACTTTAATATTAATTGAATTGTTTTAAATATAAATTTTAAGACAAAAACAATTCGAGACAAAAATATTTTAAGACAAAACTTTATATTTAAGACAAAACTTTAAATTTTAAAGAGTTTGAGACAAAAATATTTTAAGACAAGACTTTATATTTAAGACAAAAACAATTTGAGACAAAATTATTTTAAGACAAAACTTTATATTTAAGACAAAAACAATTTGAGACAAAATTATTTTAAGACAAAACTTTATTTTTAAGACAAAAATAGTTTAAGACAAAATTATTTTAAGACAACTTTATAATTAAGAAAATGGCAACTTAAAATGAAACTTATTCAAGACAATTAAAAATTAAGATAATAAAATCTAATTTTAAGACAATATTATCTAACAACTATGAAATTGACACTGACAGTGCACCCTAAGTCCGCCAACTTGCAAGCTACTATTTCTCACCCTATACTGAGGTCGTTTTTTCACTTACCATTCACGTTATCTTATATAAAGACAATGATTTGTTGATCTCTTCGTTTTGTGGGGGTAGTTGACTCTTAAGAACATGATAAATTTTCCTTGTAAGATTTCCTCGACATCAATTCCACTTTTGTCCCTTCGATCTTTGTTGATACGATTAGAGATGATTTGTTTCTTGTTGCATTCAGTCGGTGAGTCACTTTGGTGCTTACTATTGCAGAGCGATTGATAAACTAACTAAATTGTGGACTCCTTCTCCTAGTTATGTGATTAAGCCTCGAGTTTAAATTTCCCTTAATATGCATCCCCTTAGACGTTGGATCTATATCAAGGTAATCAACTATAAGAAATATTACAATGTGGCTGGCTTAGAATTGGGTAGAGAGTTGAAGTTCTTCCTTTATTTTTCAATCATCATTAAACACATAGATCGATAAGTGTGCATTCATTATGTGTATTTCCTTATGGAGTGCGATGAATCTTGTTACAATGTGAATGGTGCAATATCTTGCGTGTTTGTAAATGTAAATGAATGTCTGAGTTTTGACGCTCATTGTGTCTTTGTGATTAGAACGGTGTCATGTATGCACATGAATTGTAAACTGTGCCTAGGATATGCTATTCATTATTATGTACATGGTGAATGCGCAATTATGTGTTCATATTCAATTAGTTGATTTCCAAATTTATGGCTATACTTAGTTTAACCAATCCCTATGCTAGTTATTCTATTAAAACTAAGAATTCAGGTATCAAGAATTGGGCCATGAGTCTCCTTAAAACTACAAGAGGGTGGGTGCACAACAGTTGTAGTCTTGCTTTATGAACATAGCCTAGGTTTCTTTTTAGTCCATATATGCTATGTTTTCAAGGTCGAGAGGAAGTGGGAGATCATGACTTTGTTGACATGTTAGCAAGTCGAACACCTAGTGAACACTAGTGAAACCACACCCTAGTGGAACCATCTTGTGTGTATAGACACCAACCATAATCCATTGACCCTAGTGATCAAATCTGAGGTAAGAGCAAGGTCTATACATTTGGCCAAATGTTGTTTTATTTTGGGTGAGAATCCTAAAGGCTAAGAGTGTGGTCCAGGTAGAATTGGGAGTGTTAAGAACATTTTTAGCTTCCCATCGCTGAGATATTTTTACCCTACAACACCCTAAGGGTGTAAAAATTAATATAAATTTGCTACTATTGATGTATTTGAACTGAAAACGAGAGATTACAAATTTCCTCTACTATTTTGTGAAATGAAAATTACAATTTAGAAACACATGCAATGACATGCAACCATAAAAAAAAACACAAGAACACGATTATTTATAGGGAAAACCAATAGGGAAAAACCCTTCCACTGCTTTTCATTAATCATATGAGAATGAAAAATTATTACAATGTTTTGCTTCAATCCTGAAGCACACCCTTCACTATAAAATTGTTCTCCTAATGATTGTCCTACTCTGGAAAACACTTAGTCAATTCAAAGCCCCACTTTTCTCCTATTTCCTTGCATGGTTCCCAAGGAAATTAACTCCTAAATAATAGGTGAATTCACTATTCCCTTGTGAAAATCCCAAGTAATTGATCGTCTGCCTCAACACTCATCATGTACACTCAACTAGTATACAATTAATAATTACAGTGGCCTTTTACTCCACTTTAGTTTGGCAATTTAAATTCCATGCATGTTTGGGTTATTTTTAGCTGATTGACTACTTTAACCGATAGATCATTGAGTTAACAACAATTCTACTACTCAACTGACTCAACTAGTTTCTTGAGCTTAGTTAACTGAGTCAAACTAAAAATAATTGAATTAGATTACTAAATTTTAGAAACACTATATGCACAACTCTACTTCTAGCCTCTAACTAGAATTTACTGAGTAAACAAGTAGACAAGCCCATGTCACACAAGTTAACTTCCATCCAAGTCATATTGTTGATTTGGAAAATCGAATTACTAAATTTGACTAAGGAACAAGTCAAATTTAGCCTTTCTTGCTACATTTTCTAACACTCCCTCTTAGCAAGAAAGGGATTTTGAACCACCCATATCCCGCACTTGTGGAATTTGAATTTGCCTCTTGACAATGCCTTTTTAAATATATTTGCATCCCACTTCTCAGTTGGAATGTATTGTGACATCATAATTCTCCTCTACACACAATTCCACAAGTGATGGTAGATGATATCAATGTGCTTGGACCTATCATGAAATACTGGATTCTCATAGAGTTTGATATAACTCTGATTATCACAATAAATCATTGTCATATGCATCTCTTAACTGAAAATACCTACAAGTATTTTCCTCATCCATATGGCCTCACATGCTTCTTGACTTGTAGCCATGTATTCAACCTATGTTGAGTTGAGTGCCACATACCTCTGTTTCCTACCATACCAAGAAATAACTACAGACCAAAATCTGAAGATAGCACCTGAAGTACTTTTCTTGTTTGATGGACTCCCTCCCCAATTTGCACCAGTGAAGCCTTGGAGCTTCACTCCCTTTTTCCTCCTCTACAATACCCCATTCTTAGTTGTGTCTCTGAGGTACCTCAACACATGATTTGTCGCCTTCCAATAAAGCTTGGTGGCCTTAACCATGGCTTGAATCAACTAATTAGCTACATAACATATGTGAGGTCTTGTGTTCACCAGAGACATAAAGGATCCCACAAGATATTTGTAGATGGTAGCATTTATTGCCTCTCTTAAAGAAGTACTCTCCTTCCTCTAGTTTGTAGCTAGAGGTGTGTCCATAGGCTTGCAGTTCTCCATGTAAAATCTGTAAACTATTCATAGGCATAATTTCCCTAAATCAAAAACATCTCACCATCACCCTACCATACTTCAAGCCCAAAGAAGTAATGTATCAATCCCATGTCCTTCATCTCCAAATCACTACTAAGCTCCTCTAAGCATCAAGTCATCAACATACAATACCAAGATAAGCAACTTGACATATACCACAATGTGATAGAGGTTGGCATCTACTTCACTTTTGGTGAATCCCAATAAACTGATATATGTATAAATTTGAGTGTACCATGCTCAAGGTGCTTGTTTGACACCATACAGGGCTCTTTTGAGTCTACACACGTCTCCTAGTCATATGTCTCAAATCCATCTAAGTGCTCTATGTAAATTTCTTCCTCAACAACACCATCGAGAAAGGTGGTATTCACATCCATCTGGTGGATCTTACACCCCATCTGTGTAGCTAATGCTAGAATGGTTATGATAGAGGTATATCTTTCCACTAGTACAAATGTTTCTTAATAATCCACTCCCTCTTCTTGAGAGAAGCCTTTGGCCATAAATCTAGCCTTGCACTTCTCGATTTTCCCATCAGCTGAATGCTTCACTTTGTAGATCCATATGGAACCAACTACTAACTTGTTCTCTAGCCTTGGCACCACCTCCCATACATTTTTCTTCATGATAGAGTCATACGCCTCAACCATGGCATCAACCCACACTAGTTGAGAAATTACTTCCTCAAATGAAGAAGGCTCTGATTCAATGAGCTCTGTAATGAGAGCCATCTACCCAATGTACCTATCTGGTGACCTCCTCTTCCCATGCTAAGAGGAAGGAGCTCCCACATGCTCCTATGCATCTTGTACCAATCTGTTAGCTTCTCTACTTCTCTTCCTCCCCTCTACAAAATATTTTGGTTGAGTATGTGCCTCAACTTGGCCTTTTGTCTACTCCTCTACATGTGGCCGCTCCAAAAACTCCTAAAACTCTGCATGAGGCTCCTCCTTAGGAACTATAAGCTCCTCCTATGATGGGATAATCAACTCTCACTGTAGAGAGCATCTCATAGCCTTCTCCTCATCAAATTTGACATCTCTCCTCATTACTATCACCTTGAGTGATGACAAATACGCCCTATAGTTATGTGGTGTCTCTATGTATCCTACAAAGACTCCCATCTCAGTTGTAGGCTCAATTTAATTCCTGATATCCTTGGATACATGAAAATACATAGTAGCTCCAAAAATTATAAAAAGAGATACAACTGGCTTCCTCCCATATAAAGCTTCATGTGTGATCATGCCAAGCATTCTATGAGGACTCTGGTTCTACAAATAGAATATGTTGTTGCATGCTTATGCCCATACGTGTAGTGGCAGCCCCTAATCATGCAACATGGCTCTTGCTACTCCCACTATTTTTTTGTTGTTCCTTTCAATTACCCCATTTTGTTGTAGGTTAAAGGGTGTTATCAGTTCTATTCTAATACCATCTTTGGAAAAAAATTACTTAAATGTGCTAGATACATATTTTCCTCCATTATCACTTCTCAAGGCTTTCAATTTCTGACCAGTATCCTTTTAAACCAATGCTTTGGATTCAACAAACTTTGAGAAAACTTCATCCTTCTTCCACATGAAGAAGATCCAACATTTTCTTGAAAAGTCATAAACAAAAATAACTTAATTCTTGTGCTTTGTTGTAGAAAATGGTCCACATACATTAGAGTGGACTCACTTCAATATTACTCCAACTATGTTATCTTGGCCCTGGAAGGTGGATTTGACATATTTCCCCAATGTGCATACCTTGTAGACATCATGTTGGTCAAGGGTGCATTTCGAGAGACCAGTGGTAATCCGCTACATGAGTTTTAAGGTCCCATGGTGTAAGTCTCCCATGTATCTGTGCCATAGTTCTCCAACATCCTAAATCTACACTTATCCTACCTTGCTACTTAGTGCAACACAAGATTCCACCTCAAGTTTGTATAGGTTCTTCACAGAAACTCCAATTTGTTTCACTTCCCTGGTAACTACATGTCTCAGAATGGATTTCCCCTTACTGAAAGAAACATCATAGCCATGATCCTCCAATACAACTATAGATATCAATTTCTTCTTCATCCAAGTACATACATGACATATTTCAAATGAAGATGGGAGCTTAAATTCCTTTTAAGCGTTACACTACCAATTCCTTTAGTATTGTACCACCCATTATCCCCAATTTTTATGTGCATCTAGAGATCCTTCTCCTCTAGGTTACTCAAGAATTCTTTACATCATGTCATATGGAACCAAGCACCTAAATATATATACCACACACTCCCCATTATTGTGTTTTCCATACATGCAATCAGGGTGAAGTCTAATTCGAATTTCGAGGCAAGTGCTTCACGTCCTACTCCTCTTGAAGGCTTCTTGTTATACTTCTTGTGCGAACACTTTGTTGTGCAGTGCTCGAATTCATGACAACGAAAACATTTTATCTACTCAAGTCCTTCTTCTTGCCATTGTTCTAGCTAATCTATGGTTTTCTTTGGGTCGATGTTCCCGTTCCCTTATTTCCCTTTCTATCCAAGGTGAAGTTATCTTCCTCAGATTTGGATGTTACTCCATCTCTAGTGTTCCGTTGAATTTCTTCCTGCACTAAATCAGATCGAAGTCTCTCCCAATTTGGTAATTTATTCCTTCCATTTACATAGTCCCAATATTTGTGCTAGGATTTTAGAATGCCTAGGTGGGCTAAGATCATTAGTTTTCGAGAGGAAATATTTTCTCCAACTCCTCCAAGCTTATCTTGACACTGAGTGAACCCGAAGAATAATGTGGAATGAGTTCTCGTTTTTTCAATAATATATTTTTGAGCTTGCCCCTCGATGCCAATCCTATTGGTGTGTTAAGCTTCAAAGTAAATTTGCCTTCCCCTAATATTATTTTTTAACTTGAGGAGGTGGAGGATTTGGACGATTGCATATTATGTTCTTCTAAGTAATGTGAGTAAGCCTTTTACTTAGATGTCCTAGGTAAAATAATTTTTTCATATGTTGTTAGATACAATCCAAGAGGAAGGTCTGTAAAGTATAAATAATTGTGGTTGGATCAATATATTATTTTGCAGCCATATTTTAGAGCGGAATATTGGGAGGAATAAACTTTATGTGTTATTTTTAGTACTTTGACCACCTTGAAAATTTCCAAAGAAAAGCTTTAGGACCCATCTTGAGGTCTTCAATGACCACATTTTTTGGTCTCAACCGTATTATGGACCTCGATTCCATAATTCACATACATGTTGATAGTGAAAATTATTTGTGACTCTCTATGTTATGAGGTCCCAACTAGACCTCACAAAATTTAGTATGAGAGGACCATTCAAATTTTGGCTAGCTCCCATTCTTAGTTGTATGTAAGTACTATGATATGTGTGTGATCATTACAATGATGGGTGCACCTATGGGGCTAGTAGATATACTAAATGCAATAATGCAATATTTCTAACCTATTTAAAGGGGGAAACTGATGAGAAAATTTGAGGTGATGAGTAGAAAATTACATATATCCACATTTAAGGATTGTTTATTATAAACCTGGAAGGCATTGCACACTTAGCTTATCAAAATAAAACATATAATAGTCATTGACCAAACCAATAAGTACCTAATGTGGAAGGAAACCAAATTGAAACCAAGTACAAGAGATGATACTTGCCATGGATCAAATGTGCAATTATTCTTCTCCAACAAGTCCTTATTAAGTACCTTTTGAATATGAAATCCATTGCAGGCATCTATCAAATTTGTTAGCTAGTAATTGAGGAGAACCTTAAGAGTATCTAGCCTATCCATTGGTTCTCGTAGTTTATTCTTTACCTCTTTAAACGCAACAATTTCCTACTCAAGTATAAAGGATAGATCATATGTCTTTTGTTTCTTATTATGTTGTTATGACTGCTCTACCTATCTCTCATTTGGACATTTTTAGTAATATGTTGATGAACTAGTTGTTGCATTGAGTCTAATTGGTTCTCTCACTTTTTCTTAGGCAACCTATTTGTAGTTTATCCATAACTAAAATTATGCAATTAGTGTAGACAACTTCCTTCTCTTTCTTTTTTCATAGCATGATAATCTCCTTCCTCATTCTCTTCCACCACATAGAAGTTTCTCTAGAGACAAGGTGAACTAGTTGAAATACCTAAATATCCAATACATCTTTTGGATCATATGCTAGTTGAGTCGGTTTAAGTTATTGTGTTGAGGTAAAATACCTCTTCATTTTCATTGATTTATAATTGTGTATTTTCTTATGTGTTCTTATGCTATGTTTTTAAAATATACATATTTCAAATTTTGTTCAATTTATAAGTTTAAAAACATAACAAATTTTTTACTCAATTTGCATAGGATACACTGCATTGGCTTTGGGTAACAAATATCATATTGAGAAAAATATCCTTTGGATGTAGCACTTTATACAGGGAAGAAACACTCTCCTTTGAAGGATATTAGACGTTGCATTAATTCAAATACATAATTTTTCAATTTACTTAAAACAAATATGATCTCTCAAAAATAGAAAATGAAGTCATAATTGAAGGAAAATGGGTTGTAATTAGAAATGGAAAGCTAGTATTAGGGATAGAGACCATAATGATACTAATGATTTGGAATTTCAGACATTATCAACCCATTTTTAGAACTGTCATGGATTTTCATGGCATACAATTTGTTTGCTAAGTTTTCTCTTTATTGAGCAAACATTTTATGTTTCGTGAAAACATGAAGTACATATTATGACCTAGTGATATAGGATTATATGTCATTGGGAAAGGTAGATCTAACCTTGAATGTCAACCTTTTTAAAAGATAATAGGACATGTTTCCTCTTGTTGATATAAAAACCAAAACCTAAAAATTGAGCTAAGTAGGCCAATGACAGATTAAGAATTACAAACAAATTTTATGAAGGAATAAGATAAAAAGAGATTGGTAAGGGATTTTTTTATTTTTTGGATATATTCCAACATAATTTTTTCAGGGGAGAGTCTTCAAAGGGATTCCGTGAGGATAAGATCTGCAAATATGATAATACACTTACATGATTATCTAATTTATCTGTAATTTTATTTATAACTCTTCTGATGTGGGTTGGGATGATCATCAAAATGGAAGGAAGGAGAAACGCTACTCATATGAGTAGGAATTAATGTATCAAAATACAATACATTCTTCTAGTTTAGGTGCATTCTAGGATTCATTTCGTTATGTTTATAACAAGTTGAGAACCTCCCACCCCATAAGTTTGGTCTATGCTTGAGTCTAGGAAATCAGTAGTACATCTTGCAAGGCTTTCAATTTTACTACGTTATTACTATTATATCCCACAAAACATATATAAATGTAGATATGATATCCCAAATTATCGATGAAGATACGCCCATATCCCACCTTACCTGGGTAACCTTTTCAAGCGCTTTAAAAAAATGAGCTATAGGAAATTAAGGGGAGGAGGAATATAAGAGGAGGGAATAGTAATTTTTGCAGAGAAGATAAGGGGGAAATATTTATTCCTAGAATAGATAACTAACTATGATGTAGCAATATCTCCTCACATAAGGTGTGCTAGTCTTTGTGTATTGAGGTTTGCATGACAATTGATTCCTTTACATTGTTTTGAACTATGATCTAATGAAAGTTATGAAGGAGGGAGAGATTCTTTAATATGCGATAATTCCTAGATTTCAAAATACCCACAAGAGGACACTTAGAAGGGTATTGCAAATGAGGCTTAAGTTACAATTTTTGGATGAGCCCTCCAATTGTTAACAATGCAAGGGAGACTAGATAGATCACGATTTTATCTCTTCATGCTAGCTTGTAGATTTCTCAATAGATGATTGAAATAGGGAGACATATTGCATAAGTGCTCCACATTTCATCTTCATGAAGGCACAAAGAATAGCAAGAGATGTCCCTATGGTTTCATTTTTGAATGTTATTCCATGTTGAGGTTTTCCATTCAACTAGGGGCCATAGGAAGATGGAAATTTTAAGCCATAGATTTCTTTGATAGATGCTAATAAAAAAGGAATATTTTAGAAATTATTTGTATCATAGTTCGAAGATATAGGCCTCATGGATGGAAGGGAATCCACCTTACTGGTAACCCCATTATAGTTATCTACTAAGTTGGATATCATGATGATTCTTTAATATATCTTCCACCAAAAGTTTAACTAAGCCTCTTGAACTGTGACTTTATTCCATCCTTCAAACCATGCATGAAAATGCAACAACTATAACTCGAACTTCCATCATTGGATGTTAAAGAAAATGTTTCCATCGAATTGTTCTAGCAGTTCTAAGGTCAATAGTCAGAAAATTTATAATTGTAAACATAGTTGCACCTCTATCATATGTACTGTTATGAAACTAGCTCAAGAAAAGATAGAAAAGAGAGATCAATGCCTTAGAATTCAGCCTCTTCGAGGGGGAAACCTCCTTTACATTACATAAATGAACAATTCTTGGATGATTCAAATGATAAAACCTCCTTTCCATATATAGGAGTCTAAGGAATCACAATATAACCTAGCCAACCTAACAATATAATATAAAGCCACAAAAATAACAATAGATGGATTCTATGGGGCACAGTAGTAACAATATGGGGACAATAGGGGCACAAAAATATTAATAAGGGGTACAACTACAAGAGTAATGGGGTAATCACTAGTATTATAGGGACCCAACATGCCACTCTCCTTCAAAAAAAGTGTTGTCCTCAATGCTTGAGTAGTTCTGGATGCTTCTGTATAAAATTCTCATCCTCCCATGTGGAATCTTCAGCAGATAAGTTCTTCCACTTGATAAGATACTCTGAA